>JASDQU010012683.1:366816-377035 GCA_032191745.1 Picea mariana | reverse complement strand
TAATCATGATGCCTCATATCCCTCTTAAAGGCCAATTAAGTTATGTTATGTTGGTTTGAGGACTTGTTCAAGGCTCTTGATGACAACTTGTTCACCCATACATGGTCTTGTGTGGTGACCTGAGGACTTGTTCATGGTGCTTGAGCTAGATATGGAATAGAAATTGCATCGATTTCATCTTATGAATTTTTTTGTGGTTCTATATAAATAATTTAGGACCTAGATGTCATATTCTAGGGACCAATGGCCATGCACAAGGCTACAAATTAACCACAAAACATGCCCTCTATAGGAGGTCAATATCCTTAGAGTGGGATATGGGTTCCATTAGAAGGTTTTTTGCATGACAAGTGGGTCTCATACCATGGTTCGGGGGAGAAATATAGGGAATTATTCCCTAAATTAATATTATTGATCTAATGTGCCACAATCAAGGCCTTAAACCACAACATAGACCGTTTAAAATGGACCTTTGGCATACAAGTGGACTATAGTCATGAACCTTAGACCCATCCATGATGATCAAGAATACCTCATAATGTCACCCATATTCAACTAATTGGATGCCAAAGACTCCCTAGAGAGGACTCTTGTCATGGTTTTTAGGTGTTGTCGATGGTGGTTCATGAGCTCGAGAAGGTTTAGTTAGGGCTTTAGGACATTACTTCCAACTTGCCATATTTATGCCTATACACCCATTTTCAATGTACAAAACCTAATCATGATGTTTATATCCCTCTTAAAGGCCAATTAAGTTATGTTATGTTGGTTTGAGGACTTGTTCAAGGCTCTTGATGACAACTTGTTCACCCATCCATGGTCTTGTGTGGTGACCTTAGGACTTGTTCATGGTGCTTGAGATAGATATGATATGTTTGGAGATTTATTTTTTGTTTCCACCCCTTGACCATGTAGGTTAAGGGCTTGAGGCTTGTTTCCCTACCGCAAGCATTGTCAAGGCCACAAGACCCATATGTATACAGTATGAAAAACATATAAAAGGTGATGTTCTAGGTGTTGTTCATGGCACATGAGCTTGAGAAGGTTCAATTATGGCTTAAGTCCTTTACTCCCCCCTTAACCATTTTTAGGTGTTAAGACCCATTTCTAGGGAACAAAACCTACTTGTGGCACCTATATCCTACATCTTGAAGGATTTCAAGGAAGCCTTGCAAATGAGTTATGTGTTGGTTAAGGCCTCTCTACCCATCCTTACTGCAAAAAACCTTCTAATGGTGTCCTTATCCAACTCTGATGCTAAGGACCCCCTAGAGAGGAATTGTGTTGTGGTTTCTAGGTGTTGTTCATGATGAATGAGCCTAAGAAGTGTCATTTAGGGCCCTCATATACCTTGACATTGGTTAGAGCTTAATATTAATTATTGGTTCATGTATGGGTTATTTTCCCATCTTTCCACCTAAGTTTCGTAATTTGTATAGTGATAATTACTAAAATAAATTACCCCTTCATAAAAAAATCAAAGAGTAAATATCTATTCTTGATACAATTTAAAAAACACAAATACTAAATTCCTTTAATTCAAATAATTATTAATTATTTTTTATATATCTACTCTACTCAATATGCAAATGTAGAAATAACCTTTGATTTCACCCATACACTTTGAGGCGGAGAGAGGGTTTGGTAAGCCATATTTTTTAATTATTAAGGCAGGTTTTCTTTAAGGCAGAAACATAATTTGATTTCACCCATAAACTTTGAGGCTGAGATAGGGTTTGGTAAGACGATATTTCTTAATTAAGGAGGGTTTTCTTTAAGGTTAAAACATAATTCAAATCAATTACCCAACTTCTTCAAGAAAACAAGCACATTCGAGACCGAGAAGACCGAGCAGACTAAGCAAGGAGACTCTAGTACCTATCTCCTGCTTACTCTAATCAAGGGTTGGGTCATCTGAGACTGATCATACCAAGAAAGGAGGTGCAAGAGTACTTTTGAGGGAAAGGAGCAACGAGAGTGTCGAGGGCCTGCACCCATATGCTTTGAGGAGACAAGCTTTGTTAATGTGGGATTTCTTTAAGGCGAGACTTTTAAGGAAAAAGAGGCACGAGAGGTACATTTGAGACCGAGGGAAAGGAGGGAAAGATCAAACTGAGAAAGGAGGCTCGAGAGTATCGAGGGAAAGGAGGCACGAGACTGTGGGAAAGAATGGTGAGTATAACCTTTGCACACTCAAATTTTGCATGTATTTGATAATTAATAAAAGGGAGCCATGCTCAACCTAGGTTTTGGGCATATTTTTTCACCACTATTCCATCTCATCCAAGCCCTACTTCACCATTCCCCAAGTCGCAATGTGTTATTTCTTCATCACCCTAATCCCACATTCTTGCAATTGAGCATGAAAGCCCATCTAAGTTCGATGACTCTATGAAATGAAAAATTGAAGGCCATAATATCAAACCAAACTCTACAATTGAGGGTCATGGAAGAAGATATGTCATGTGCCCTTAACATGGAAATTTCTTCTTCTCTTATCTTCTCTTTCATGTAGTTTCAAGATCCATTCAGATCTGTAACTTTCCTCTTTCAATTATGGATAATTTAACCAAAAGCATATTATTATATTACTTTTTAGTTTTGGTCCATTTTCCTTTAGTTATGAGCAAGTGATAACAAACCCAATCCTCTCATTGTTGTTATGTTCAACCTGGGCTTACCTACTTCATGTAACTTGAATATTTTTGCACATATAATAGTCTCATGGCCTAGAAACCATCATTATATTCACTGTGATATTTACCAACACTAAATGGTTTGAATGGACATTATTTGATTTCATATTTATCATTATAAACTCAACCTCAAAATGAATTTTTTAATTTCCATTACTCATTATAAGTATGAGCATAGTTTGGCCTATATTACTCATTACAAGTATGAGAAAAATTTGGCCTATATGAAGACTTTGTATTTCCCAACACTTGTAAGGTTTGAATCAAACACCATTTCACCTCCTTACATTGGATTTAAAATATTAAAAGGGCACCATACTCAAGCATAAGCAATATATCATGGCTCGTTTAGAATTTTTTTTTAGTTCTTGTATTACCTTATAAATGATAGCATAAGCTTTAGTTTTGGGTTATGTTTCCCATGTATGTCGTACATTGATGATTGTTGTGGTTGTGGGAATCATGCTTCATTAGTTCAAACCAAAAACCCATATGAATTTGATCCCAAAACCCACATGAATTTGCTTCATTAAGAGTTTTTTACAATAAAAAACATTTTAAGAGTCGTGCCTAATTTCACGTGCTTACTATTAATCACTTACATAGAATTGGGCCTTTACTAGCACTTTTGCAAACACAATTTTCCTCATTTGTTAGAAAACATGTGTTCCCTCACTTTTTCACTCTTTCTATAACCAACTATAAAAGGATCATAAATCAATGCATTAGATAGATGCACTATTTTTCTTCATTCATAATCCAGTCAATTTATGATTGCTTGAATATGTTGGGTCTATAAGGTTGATTGCAAATTGCATTTGCATTTATATTTGGT
The DNA here is from genome assembly GCA_032191745.1 of Picea mariana. Lineage (NCBI taxonomy): Eukaryota > Viridiplantae > Streptophyta > Pinopsida > Pinales > Pinaceae > Picea > Picea mariana. The sequence goes on along the minus strand of JASDQU010012683.1, from coordinate 373,504 downwards.
TTGTTAGATGAGTTTTTGGAGTTGTGGCTCCCATGACCCCAAAAGGGGATATGAAAAAGGTCCATAGATGTATGAAGGGGTGGGAGAAGGAAAATAATAATGTTTTATTTTCATTTTAATGCAAAATTAGATTAATTTTCCAAATTATACCAAATATACCATTTGTACTTGGGTGACCCAAATATCCAACCAACTTTATTTCCTTTTCCACCTAATTTGTAGCCTCACTTGAGAATATCTGAGATAAACCTTATTGTTCCACCCACTAATGATGGATATAACCCTAATATTACTCCATATTTCATTGGTAAAGATAGATGGGGAAACCCACACTTGGATCTTATTATCCCAAGAGCCCCTAAAATTGCACCCTTTGATTTGATTATACTAATTTGAAACCAAATTACCAAATATGTAGAGGTCCCCACTCTTGTACCAGTTATTATTGATAAAGGAAACAATTGAAGAATATGAAAGTTCCATATATGCCTCTTTAGGACCCCTAAAATGATTCTATGACATTCCCTGTTATTATGAAATCTGGTGATATCACTTCCATTGTTGATCATGTTTCTAGCTAACCCCACCACATCCATTTTTCCTTCACCACTCAATTGTTAAAATATGATACGAGGATGATGATTTACTTTGAGGATATGCACTTAGAGGTATATGTCCCTATGTATCTTTCTTTGAGTACCCATTTTCCATTTCCCTTAAATAGTTCTTGGTCATCCACAAGGTGAAGCCCCTGTGATCCTTATGATTATTTAAGATGTGTATGGTGGTCTCTATAATCATAAAAGTTTACTATGTTAGAAATAATGACATTTGATTAAATGTTGTATAGGTGTACTAAGTGAAATATGACATTTGCATGGTATTTTTTAAATTTGGGTCATTTCGTTTCCATTTATCTGGATAATTAGCTCATACTTTTTGTCATTAGCAGTACTGCACACATAGTAATCTATCAAGAAATTATTTATTTTCTTAAAACCTCTTGCTCCTTCCCATAGCTAGTTTTCATCGAAGTTGAAATTCTTGCATTTCATTTTCCTCTTGCATGGTTTAAAGAGTCGAGTCAAAATGTCATCAGTTTCATGACCACTCCTTTGAGTAACAACAGCCTAAAATAAAGCATTGATCAAAATTTATCTAACAACTTTTCTAGGGCTCCTCAAACCCATCTTAGCTTAGGTGTAGAGCTTTGTAATAGGATTGTGAGAATAACTTTCCAAATCTGCTAAAAAAACATAAAGCCTTGAGTTAGGGAGTGAAATCCAGTTGCTATATCACTAAATTTGGGAAGCCCTTTTAACACAAGGTTCAATCATGAGGTTTCATTGGGGCCCTCAAAGTAATCAACTCTTCTTTGTTAGTATTGGTGTCGATTTTCAACTTCCCCCCCTCTGCTTTGGTATAATAGGTGGTACCATAGAGGCCATAATATTTTAGACTTCCTACAAAAGGTGATAGCACAGGGAAGGTATTGTTGTACCTGGGATCGATGTTGGCTAGTGTTGGCACAGGGGAAAATCTAGGGTTCAAATCTAAAATAGCGCACCAACAAAACCCTAACTACTAGCCCTTTCAGAAACACCTACGAAGCAGATGAAGTCTCACCCAAGGTAGAGGCAGGCGTGGTTGTAGGAATCTGATGTCTGCAACCTTAGTTGAGACACAGATCTGTGATTGTAACACTTTAACAAAGCACTTAGCAGTTATAGTTCATCAATATTCTCCTTTAGCTTACAACATAGATAAACCCTAATAATAGAACGGTGCAGTATTCACATAGATCCAATATAATCAAGCACTAAGCACATCAACATAGGTCATATCTAGCATTCATTCACATTATTCAACACTAATCTATTATATCATATTCATAGATAACATACATCAGTGCACTAATCATTTAATCACATAAACAAGAGAACAACGAAAATGCACAAAGCAACCACAACACAGGATATACGTGGTTCACCCCCACCCTGGGGATACGTCCACCAATTCTTCTTCTCTTTATTTTCTTATGTCAATATTCTACATGCACAGAGCCTTGAGATGTTACTCTGCAGAGGACAGGATATCTGCGCACTTCACTAAATCCTCCTTCCCTGAGTTACAACACAAATCCTTCCACAGTCTCTTACGATCACTTGCACATAGCTCTGCAAGTATTACACAGTATGAACAAAGAAATTACAATTACCACTTGCACTTAGCACCTAGCATCAAATAGATGCCCCCCTTCTTACATCGCCTAGACATCTATTTATACATTACAAATCCGTCCCTAAACATGGGTAAACCCATGGGCCGACATCCCCATACCCGTTACATAATCCCAAAACCCAAAAATCCCTAAAAAGGGGTCGAGATCCCGTGATCTCCGCTTCGACTTGCGCTCTGCTTTCGACAGCCTGTCGAAGTCCCAAAAGTAGGTCAAACATGAACAAGGATCCTCAAAACTTTTTCAAGGGCCAACAATCCCCCAACACTCACCTGTGACTCGTCCCAAGACACTCTGGTCTGGGTAGCTCTGCTTTGAAAGCCTCAAGCTTGGCTCGAGCTGCTTCGACTTGTTGTTGTGCCACGGCCTCCTGCTTAGTGAACTCTTGGATTGTTGCTTCATTGACAGGTCCCTCTTAGTATTGTTCAGCTACAGTGATGACTTGCTCTATTTCTTCTCCTCAACCTTCAATCTCTGCGAATAGTTGGCAAGCCTCATCCTATATTGGTTGGAGCCTTTAAGTCACTTCCATGACTTTGCTCTGAATGGTGTGGACCTGATGTTGAGAAGTGCATTGTTCTTGGGATCGCTTCATCCTCTCAATGGCTGACAGGGTATTCAACTGCGCCTATACTGTTTATGTTTGTTGCTTTACCTCCTAGAGTTGTGACTCCAGTGCCTTCAATTCAGGATCCTCAGTGAGTCTCTCATAAGTCTGGGCACTGTGATCACTTAGTTGTTTACATTCCATGGCGAGGGCCTTGATTCTTTCAACTATGCTTCGAGTATTTGCTTCTCTTTGATCTCATACATTCGGCGGAGTGTTAGGCACTGTTCGTAGCTCTAAGTCTGTTATTCTTTGTTGTAGTTGTTGGATAGTTTCCGTGATTTGTGTAACTTGATGCTCCACTCGGTCTTCTATCTTTGGCTCTAAGCGCATCATAGAGCGAAGTGCTATGTCGACTGCTTCTTTGACTCCAAGATGTTCTACGAGCAATTCTTTTTCTTGCTTGACCTGCGCCCTTTCTTCTTCAAACTTGTCTTGAAGGTCCTCCTTCTCCTTTTGTGAAACCCAGCATTGCTCTACCATTTCTTCCTGGGCTTATTTCAGGGTCATTATGGCCTAGTCTTTCTTAGCTTGTGCTCGACGAAGGTGACCTTCAGTTGCATCAGCTAGTCTATGGAGTTGGGCAGGCTCATCTCCCAACTCTAGTTCTTCTGATGGCGGGGGCGTAGTGGATACTGTGCAGCTGGATTAAAGGGCATGTTGTACCCCTCTGAGTTCAACCTCGATTCTATCGTACATATCCTCCTGCTTGGCTTCATGTTTCTGCAAGATGTCCTGTGAGGCATCTCCTACATCTGTGATGATGAAATCGAAGTCATATACAGTAGCATAGTCTACATCTTAGTCAAGGTGGCTCTGTATTTCTTTCGGGAAGTGGTTTTCATGGGGGGAAACCTTCCTTTTCTTCAAGGGATCAGCCTCATCAATAGGATCCTTCGGCGGTGTTACTTCATCTTTCTTTTATTGATCTTCTCTTCCATTTGTCTCTTCTACTTCATCATCACCCCCTCGGTTTGGTGATACTGAAGTAATTTCTTCTGATGCACTGCTCAAGTCTTGGACTTCTTCGGTATTCTTTCTTCTGCCGGTTCTAGGTGTGTCGTGTTCTTTGTGAGGGGCCTTTGAGCTATCAAGCTCCATATCAGACATCTCTGCAGGGTCAAAGGGGATGAGGAGATATGCATACCAATCCTTGTTTATCTCTTCGAGGTCCTCCTCTGTGAGAATATAGTATGACTGAATCTCCTCTTTATGCTCGTCTCCTCGAGTAGTGATATATATGAAGTGTCAATCTACACAGAACTTCATGAGAGGTCTGAACCGATACAGGGTGTTTGGTGTCATGTGAGGGACAACTTTGATGTCCTTCTTCAGTTGGATATAGTACATATGGCAGACCATGTTCGACTGCCATTTTTTTTCCATATTGGTCGAGTACCAGAGCATGGTGAACTTCGCAGCAAGCGGCTCGAATGGATCAATGTCCAGGAAGGTCGCACCTTCTGACATCTCCCAAGCGGTAAATGTGATGAGGATTAGGATCCAGCTAAAGTGGAACTCATATCCCTGATATTGAGCTTCGCGGCAGTCTAATTCCAGCTGGTTGACCAAGTAATTCACCCAGTTCATCTGGAGTCCTTCTACACATTTTTCGGCGAGGTCAACAACGAATCCTGTGACCTGTGTAGGTCTGTTCTTTCTTACGAGCTTTCCTGTGATCAGCTGAAAGGCTAGGTGCATTGCGCCATTCTGGATGGAAGCTACCTTGTAGCCTCACGTCCCCTTTTGTACATTTCCATATGTGTCTTTGATCTTCTGTGCCAATGAGTGATTTGCAGCCTTTCCTAGGTAGAAGTCTTGTAGGTCGGGTCCCTGCATGCTCAATCCAGTGACCCTATGGATCAGCCTCGGATTGATTGTGATGCATTTGTCTAGCCATAGGTAGTTGCCATGGTAACATGAGAGCAGGAGCTTAACACATGTGTTAACCTCCTAGTGCCTTCCAAAGTGTGGAATCTTCATTACATTAAAGAGGGTGGACTGCGTGAGGTTCATAGTCCACGGCTGGGGGATTATTTTCAAGTTCTTCCTCTTCATCCTAGTAAAGTATTTGTTAGGAGCGAGCATACTATGGTTCTTCCGGTCTCCTAGGTTGAAGTTTTTGAACTTCAACGTCGCGATCTTATTCTGTTTCATTCTAACTGCATGTATTCCCTTCGGGAGGTACGCGGTAACCATGGTGTAATCAAACTCCCTCGGGACATTGTCACGACTCACCGCATCGACCAGAGGTGGGATGTAATCTGGTAAGATGGTCGGGATTAACGTCGCATTGTCTAGGTAATCTCTGTGCTTGATTCTCTTTTCTTCTTCTGGTCGGGATGGTCCGGATCCACTAGCATTCGATGGAGAGGCTTGCATTTCTCTTGTCAATGATACTTGAATACCTTCATACATTACTTTCTCGGACATGAGATCAATGAGAACTTCTCGGATGGCTTTCTCTATGGCACTAAAATCGTCCGACATGCATGCTTAGATCAGATAACTCGAGTGGATGAATGAGTGTACAATGCAATGGAACAAGTGTCGGTCTCAATAAAAAATGCAGTAGCAATGAGTTGTCTTAGATACAATTCACAAAAGTGTTCTCAGTGAAATAGTCGACAGACTAAGTAGACACGATGTAATGGATCTCTCCAACAGATGAGAGGTCTTCATCAATGCGGTTCTATCCGTTTCGGCACAGTACCAACGGTCTAATGGCGAGTCTTTGGGCCATTACTGTTGTTCTAACCATTTATGTCATCGGGCTAACAGTTATAATTCTTCCAACGGCTATATTGCTTCACCATGGCGAAGTGCCATGTTGCGTTGTTCTAATATCCTGGTGAAGTTCCAGTCTTGAAAACCTTCCCTCTGTGAAGTCCCCTCTGGGACTTTCTATAACTTTTCTATCTTTGCTCTCTTCTTACTAAGTTTTGTAGCCTTCTTCCTGGTGATATTAGTATCGGTATTCCTCTTTCCATTCTGATTCTTATCTCCTTTTGGCATAGTAACTTCGCACTGTTGAGATTCTTTCGTAGGGTCGGAGAGTAATATGTCTTCTCTCTTTGGGGTAGGTACTTTAGTCTTCTGCAAGTCTTCTTGTGTTCTTTTAACTTCGAAATCCAAGTTTCTAGTTCTAAGTAGCTTCGATCTGTTATCTTGTTCTTCAATCAAGTGTGCTATCCTCCTAGTCATGAAATATTTTAATTCTTGCTTCTTCTGCTCTAAGACTTCCTCTTCTTTTCTTTTGTCTTGATCCTTTTCAATCTAAGGTTTTCTTAGTAGTATAGAAAATGGGGCGTTGTTCTCAATAAATTTAACAATCTCAAAATCTTCCTCTGTCGAAGTTCCATGAGCACTCATAGATATCTGGGTGAGTCTTCCACATAGGGTTATCAAATTTCCTCTAAATAATCCTATTCCTCCCAATGAAGGAATCATAGTAGGCTTTCCTAAATTTTCCCAAGTTCTTTCTATCATGATATTCACCTGTGTTACTTCATCCATAACACAGTCAATGTCGAAGTCTCCCATTCTTGCTTCTATGCATTCTTTTTCTTTGAAGATCTTTGATAAGTTGATATTTTTGTGATCATTTAGGGTTTCTTTCATTTGTAGCAATACATTCTCTAATTCTTTCTGAGGTTCTGCCATGGTATCAGTTTTGTGACCTTCCTAATGGTTTTCTTGTCTCATATTCATCCTATCAAGCTTATCAATCATTCTAGGGCAATCTAAAACTTCATGATCCATAGCTTTACAACAAAGACAACTAGGTCTTCTACCAGGGCATTCCTTAGCAAGATGTCCCGGTCTTCTGCAACTGTAACAAA
>JASDQU010012683.1:280686-295051 GCA_032191745.1 Picea mariana | reverse complement strand
ATGTTGTGCATGGATGATATTGTGAGCCAGACACCCTTGAAAGATATAGCACAAATACAATTGGTAATGGGGTGGATACCAACTAAGGTGTTATATAAACTACAAGTCATCTTCGCAAAAGAGGTACAGTCGCGCACACGTACAGATGTAGCAGAGCTGCAACATATAAAGGAAACCAAAGAAGAGTTGGAGTTGGTGCTTGAGAAGGTCAAGCTCGAGACCAAAGACAATAAATATTGTGTGGATAGGATCGAGCAGGGATTGGCTGTAGCCTATGGGATAATTCCAAAGAGCACGCAAATATTCATGCCCACAATGACATAGAAAAATGATTATATTGTGCAAACAATCGATCAATACAAGAATGATATCGAGAACCTCCGGGAACAACTCATCCCTACCACTCCCCCGGAGGTAAAAGAACAAAGGAAGTAGGAAGCAACATGGAAGATGGAGGAAATGGAACGACAAGTCAGTGTAGCTATTGACTTGTTTCATAGAGCAGCATAGCTACGGACAAAGCTGGAGGAGGATCAACAAGTCCAGCAGTGGGACCAGGAAGAGGAAAAGATAAGTGCAACTATCTAGAACCTCAAGTAGAGGCACAAGATGATGAAGATCACTAAGCGCCTCAAAGGAGTACAAGCTATGAAGAAGATTCAAGTAGAGCTCATAGTCGCACAGACACAAAAGAAGGATCGATAGGCTCAAATGGAACCTCTCCAAGAGATAACAGCGAAGGTCATTGCACAGGAAGAAGAGGAAAATAAGAACATGGCACAAACTCAAGCAGAGTGCGCAGAGATGATCAATGAGGATATTACAACGCAATTATTGGATGCGCTCAGAGAAAATACCATGTAGGATCAAACACAAGCAAGGGAACTCACAGAGAAGTTCCAGACTCTTGCAGGAGCTATTAAAGAAGTGTACAAAGTTTAGGTGGCTCGGGACGAGACACATGTCAGTGTTGGGGGCATGTTGGATGTAGACCTAGCTAGGGTAAAAGGCTATTTTTGGGAAAAGAAGCATGAAATGAAGAAAGGACAGTTGGAAGGAAATCCAACAAGTGTGAGGGAATCATGCGAGGAGCGCATGTAAGGAAGACCTAATGATGCTAGGTTTAGGGTTTTTGCAATGTATTGTAATGGATGATGAGCCACGAATATAAATATGTAGTACTTAGAGAGAGAGAAGAGGAGGGAGAGAGGGAATAAAGAGGATGAGAGCAGAGAACGGATGTCAGAGAGTTGTAAGAACTGTACTTCTCAGTAAGCTGGTGATCTAGGGAAGGAGTGAGTGACTCAATCCTGAGGGTTAGATCGTGGGTTGAGGATCCTGGTGCGATCTAGTCAGCCTTACAGAGATCGATGAGCCTATTGAAGAGTGTAAGATATAATATTGTACACACATGTGACGTGACATATTACTGAACCATAATAAAGACCTTGAGAGATAGATCTTTGTGGACGTAGCTTAGGAGGGGGTGAAACATGGTAACACCTGTCTTATGTGAATGACTGTATGTGTCTTTATTGTTGATAAGTGGTGAATGCTATATAAATGAATTAATTAGTTAGATCTGGTATTTCACATGCATGAATAGAATGAATGCTATAATCATATGTTAGACTGAATAAATAAATATTACAAGATACAACCGCAAATCTCGACTCATTCCCAGGTTGCAAACACCTGAGTATTGGAACCACCCATAGAGTTATCTCGGGTGATACTGCATAGTGCACTATGTGTGTTGCACTTCCTTCTGGTCTACCAGAGGATCTGATAGTTTTAGAGTGATTTTGTTGGGATCTTGCTAAGTCTGAACTTGGGTCAATTGATGAGAATAAGGTCGAATCAGAGTAATTGAATAATAAAGTAGAAGACTAAAATCCAACATTGTTCATTAACAACTTTAGAGTATAAGGAAGGCAAGCGGTACAAGAGTGTTTTATATTTATTAGGCACATAATTGATTATTTGTATTCATCCCGAGGGTGACATCATCCACATTAGCCTTAAATCTCACTTATTCAATGTATAATGGAACATCTTAAATAATTATTAAGAGTCCCCTCTGGTTAATCTTATTTGGATTCTCATGAAAGTTCATTGAGGTTTTACAAGAGTGGTTCGCTACATGAAATTTTTCATCAGTACCACCCAAGAGAATCTTGTAAGAGAAACTGGGATAAGAGCTTGTTGAATCAACTAGGTTTGTATTAGACATAATGGTGTTGCCACTTTTCAATGGATGTTTCAATTATTAATCACTTTTTTAGAAGGATGAAGTAATAAGGCAAACACACCCATGATCATATAGAGATGAATGTGAAAACATTGTTCAAAGGGTAACAAGGATGATACATTTAGAGTTGAGTGTAACAACGTAGAAGGAAGGTGTACATAAAAGTAAAGAACAATTCAACACAAGACTTAAATGGTTCTTTGATAGAAAGAATAAGAAAATATTGGCTCATACCTCCATTTACCTGAAGTGGAAACAATGTCAAGTACATGTCAGTGATCATATTACTTTGACATCAGTACCATATTATTAACTAGTACTAGACAGGTTGTTGCAGTACCAGAACATGACAGTACTGGAACAGTTCTTTATGATATTTAAACTGGAATTTGCATACCTCGCAGTGTGACTAGAATACTCTTATTGTATTGTGGGTTGCAACAGAAATTGTGTAAAATATGTTGGATGAAACCAAGCATTGCTTGGTACTGAAACTGGTGTAGGAATTTCGTATTGGTACCGAAATTTTGTAGGTAATTAATGCAGAAATTTTGTACTGGTACCAGAATTCTTTTAAATTCCAGCATTGAACATGTTAATCTGGACTTGTTGTCAGAAGCTGAAAGAATAGGAAGGTCCCAAGAACCAATTTTCCCCCATGCCTAAGGTTTTGAATTCCCTCGTGCAAACAATATGAGACGCCAAAAAAATAAGGAGGGTTGTTGAGATGGATGCGAACAACTGCTAAAAACAAACCAATAGAACTAATTAAAACTAGATTTTTATTCATGCTTACAGATAGAAAATTCAGGGAAAATGTCAAAAGTTGAACAATGCATACATTATTCATGATTTATTTGACCAAAAAATATTAGCTATGAATAAAATAGTTTGGAATTAACATTCAGTTTCAATTTCTATTAGAAACATCACTCAATCGATCATCCTTATGAAATAGTGGTCTTAGAATAGATAGGTAATGACAAAGCACAAATGCATTTTTTTTAATAACTTAAGGAAAAAGAAGAAATTTGAGGAAATAGGTCATGAAGTACTCCCTTAAGTGTTCTCTTCCGTTGACAAGGATGCCTTCTCCTCTTATAAAAATACCCTTCCAATATTATGTGTGCATTCAGAGGATGAAGATATTACCTTCTCATAAAATTCCAAACAAAACTGCCATAAATTTTAGAAAGAAAAATCTAATAGAGGAACAAAATATATTAAACTTATTTCTTTGTTAACTTTTGACATTCTCATTTAATGAAAGATAGGTTGCATTGCAGTTATATGCAACATTTATTTATTTATTTATTATCCTACTATAATTGAACAAAAGAAAATGTCCTTCAAGTATAGGAATACTTCCAGTGAAGCCATGTGTGTAACAAGATTAGAAATATATTCATACTTGTGTTTAAAAGATAAATTTTAATGCATACCGGAGCATGAAGGACCAACTTCTTTGATGATGAGATCAAACAATAATTAAAAGTAAAAGAGTAGTGTGATATGATAACTAATTGGAACCATATTTCAATAGGATCATGATATTCTTGTTTCCCTTCTTTGTTTCGGTCACACGGCATGTCCTCCTTTTCCATGCTACCGATATTATCTTCTTCAAGTTGATTTTTCTTTGGATTATATACATGAATTGTTGTGAGGCATGATAGGAAATCCTCAATCTCAGGTTTCAATGGTTTCTCTCCATTGAATTCTATCCATGATTCTTTAGTCTCCTCAACAAATTGACAAGAGGAATCCGAAGGGACTTCTATATCTTCTTGTGGAGAGATAAATAAATTTTTTACTACTATCAAGATATCCTCTTCCTAAGAGGCGAATATCCTAGTTGCTTCTAGAATGTGAGAAAGTTCTTGGAAGAACATTCTTCAAGCTCTTGATCATCCGTGAATTACTCTAGTTGGTTGATGATCCCTATCTTGCAACACAAATTAGTACTTGGGGGTTATTACAACACCCCAAAAATGATTTATCAACAAAGATTTGAATTTTAAAACAAAGAAATTAGAAATATTTGAAAAAAGAAAACACACCATACTTGAACTCCTTGTGTTACTGGGACCCTACTGTCACTAGATTATCGGTTCACACAAGTCATCTCATCATAAATCAAACTAAATTTTCATAAATAAAACAAACTTTTGCATAAAATAAGGAAAAACATACTTGCATTAAAAGAAAAACACTTATTCATGAAAGGGAGAGGAAAACCTAACTTTGGAGCAACCCCACTAAAGTGGATGTGTGGGATCTTCCCGCACATCTTACGATCTTCTCTTCTGCCATAGGTCGTCCATGTAATTTAAAATGAAAACTAACAACCTAGACTTCTTATCCCTTTATCACCTCCCCAACAATGGTGCCAAAAATGTTGGGATAAATATATGAACTATTAATTCCAACATTAAATTATCAACCAAGGCTCGTAAGCTTCAAGGTGCAAGAACATAAAATGCAGGATTGGAGCCTAGTCTAGCCTAATCTAAAGCCGGAAACAATATGAAAAAATTGAGAAAAGTAAAACAAACTGTAGGAAATTAACACTAAGGATTCATCACTGGGACAAAGAAATAACTTAGTGCTATAAAGACATAGATCACAGTATTTCATGCACTCAGGGTGATGTTCGTGTGATTAATTGTGAGTAGCTTACTTAAGTTTCTTTTCCTTCAATGATTATTTCCTATAGTGGATCCACACTTAAATGCAATAAAAAAATAAAAATAAAAACATAAATGAATTCAAGTGATAGGAAATAAACTAGCACCTTGGGATGAATCCCATCATGGGGACCTAAAACACACAAACAAAACCACTCATCATACATACAATGATTTAATTATCCATATGCATTCAACATTATTTTTACACTATATACATTCGAACTGTACACAAGTAACTGGACATGAAGTTGAATTAACATGCACAACCAAAAAGGTAGAGGAACAACTAAATTAGCACACGCAATAGCAGGTACCAGATCAGAAAACTAAATTAACATGCACAACAAAATATGTACAGGAACATGAAAAAAATAGGTACAAGAACAGGAAATCAAAACAGGTACAAGAACAAAGTACATAATTGAAATAAGGGTGCAAGAAACAAAAAACACCTACCCTAAGGCTGACCAAATCATGCATAGCAAGGAAAGCAACAAAAGCGATAAAATGTTAAAAACAATTCATAGGCAACCAAAACAATCTAAAACAACTCATGCAATTAAAAATTCAACCTTGTAAATTACCCTTCAAATGAGTACACCTAATACACATGAACAATGATGGAATCAAAGACAACGAATGCTTGGAAGAGGATCTTACCTACTTTTTTTCTTTAAAATATTGTATGTGTGAATAACATTATCTTTCAAGATCAATCAATCTTTTGAGAAGAAAATGGTATGTGCAAGAATGGAGTGTGAATATAAGAATGAAGTGCACACATGAATGTTGTATTGGTCATGAACAATAATATAATTTTCAGAATTAATAACCATGTTTAGATATTTGATATTCATCTCGGAAATGATTTAAACCACAGTTTATAGTTATGGAAGTTATATTTGTAGTCAAGAACACAAGATCGCATATATATTCAATTCAAAGATGATTAGAAATTATAACTCTAACATGTTTGTCCTAGCTTCCTGTAGATGTAAATCAAGCACACTCACAAGATTAAAAACAATCAAATAACAGAGTAATTTATACATAGGTAAGGTAAATAACATTTAATTGCAGGAGTGTTGTTCTTAGAGAAAGAAATGATAAAAAAAACACACAGAAAACTACTTGTTGCTACACCAAATCAAAGAAATAAAACACATATACAATTCTATAAATAAAATTAAAGAACAAAGCAATGACTCATACCAAATTGAGGGTCCCTACCCAATTGGTTGCATGTTGCTTGAAGAAGAAATCAACTACAAATGATTGTGGAAACACTTCAAAACTTCATTGAATAAAAAAATCATATTTGAACCAATGTTCCAACTACAAGAGACTTTTGTTGAGCATAATCACATTAAGGATCCCCTTCTCAATGGATATGATACATATTTATACATAATAAACCAAAAGGATGAGGATAGAACCAAATCCCAAAGCTTAGAAAAAAATTTGCCAATTTTTGGAGAAAATCCCCAAATCTGGGTTTTTCATCAATTTGGGCAGATTTGAGTTGAAGATCCACCCATAACTCTTAAAACTTTTTGAGTTTTCAAAAACTTCACACAGTTTACTCAATATTCCATATTCTAGACAAAACCCATATCGTAGAATTTCTAGATCTGATACCATTTGCACGGAAACCAAGGCACAAGTTGGCAGTTTGAGATTTTTACTAATTTTTGTTGAACCATTCCCTCTGAGATTGAGGTCCATACATGTGATATAGTTGAATTCAGACACAAATTTCCACATGTCGACATCGTCCTGGACAAAACCCATATCCCTTATTTTCCTCTAGAAGCATTCCAAATTTTTGAACTATATTTGGTACTGGATGCCTGTAGGATGTTGGTACCGGATGAGCACATATGACAAATAAACACTGGTATCGGATGAGAGATGCCACTAGATGAGAACATGTGACAAATAAACACCGGTACCAGATTATCACAGGTATCAGATGATTGTAGAACCTTCTAATACTGGATGAGCACATGTATTAGATGACTGTAGAACCTTCTGGTACAAGATGACTTGGAGTTTGAGTATCAGATGACCTTGATTGTCTTCTTAGAACCATGTATTAATACAATTTCGAAAACAAGGCTATTAGATAGAATAAATCACATATATAACTATTCTAACTATCAATAAAACATGAAAATCATAGGTTAAACGTTGATTACCTCATGTACACCAAGAGATAGCCAAATGAGTGTATCATTGGGAAAAATGAATGGATTACTCGTAGTTTAGGAAACATATTCAATATACATCACAAAAGTAAGGTGTCTGTGGATGTAAAAAATGAGACCCAACATTCTCTTCCTTCTATGTTATCTTCCTCGTAATTTTGACCAGAAGAGGAACTCTTATGGGAGTGATGAATTGAATGATCATCAATACTAGTTGTGGATTTTCCCTTCTATTTTTGCTATGGTTTTTTAGTTTAGTCTTGGAGAGGGACCTTCTTCACACCAATGTTTAAACTTTCCCATGTGTTTTCATCATCACGAGTGACTTGCTTCCTATTTTTAGGAGTAATTTTACTTGTTGTGGCTACCATATTAAATTCGACACATGTATCTTAATTATATTGAACTCCCTCTATGATTCCCTCCATCCTTTTAAAATCTCATCCATAGCCAATTGAAACTGTGTGGGCCATAAAAACACCTTTATGATCAAATACCTTGTGTGCTTTAGCTTCTTTCATTTTGAAGGAATCAAAGAATATAACCATCTTATCCAAGCTATATAAACTTTTAACTGAAATATGATAAATTTTGAAAGGAACGAGGATGAATTTTCGATTCCTCATTTTATCAAAAGACATGGACCACATTCTATACTATCTACATAGTTCATAAACAAGAAATATATCAAAAACAAAATGGGGAAGAATAAAATGCATCCCTTCAAATTCAAAGATCCTTATGTATGTGAATTCTTCTTCAAATATACATACTCCCTTTCCCACAAGAAAGTCAATGGTTTCCTCTATTACATTAGTTGGTTCAGTCCTGGTGAGCATACTTCTACACTCTCTAAAAATGGAATCTTGGATTTCATAGAAATGGAATGGTGCTTTGTTCTTCCATAATATAGGGTACCATAATTGAGCAGGATCCTCATTAAAATCAACATTGTCCCTTCAGGGCATGCCTTCAAACATGTTACAATAAAATAAAGAAAGAACAAGGTAAGAGGTCATGAAAAAACTCTTGGTTTGAATGAAGTTTGATAGTTGGTGGGAAATATCTTTCGATATAATATGGGCCTAATAAAATGTTTCTTCTACTCGCACAAAGTAATGGAAGATGTATAAGACATAACTAGGGACACAATTAGTTGAATCTAGACCCACCAAACATGAAAAAATCCATGCAAAATCCCTATACGGCTGAGCCAACATGAATATGTTAATATGACCGATGTTCATAGGTATAACAAGAGGTTGGACCAAAACCTCCTTAAGAAAACTTGCCCCTCCATAGTAAGCAACTAGGAAATGGTTCACCTCAAAGAGCTTGAGGACTTTATTCGGTGTTGGAGCCGCAACATCCTTCTAAAGGTGTTTGGAGTCAAAGGGACAAGAGTCTTTCCTCTTTCCTTTAATCCAATCAGCTGGTTCTTGAGATCAACTATGCCAACACACCATGCTACAAGTTCTCTAAAATCGAATACTTTGAGCATGCATCCGACCTTATCTATCCCATACTTACACACTTTGTTTGTAAGATTATCTTCCAGGGAAAGATCATAATACCACTTATATATGATAAACCACTAGAATTCCCAACTTTCATGGCATAATGAATTCATTGTATCTCCACATAATGGTTATTTCCTTTTCTTGTTTTCCATCTCTTTCACTTTCAATGTGCTTAGGTAAATGTGAGGATTGCATGTACAAATCATATTTTCCATCTAATAGGCACACATCTAATCATTAATTAGGGCTCAATACCAATGTTCTAAATCACCCCCTCGTACACTCGATCCATGTCACCCATGAAATGGTAACTTGCATTCGTGTACAAGGCTTGGGGTAAATGTGAAAAAAATAATACTCATTAATTAACAATAGTCATTCTCATTATGTGAAAGATAAGTAGCATATGTGCTATGATTACCTTGAAAATATAAATCAAACCCTATGTGGAATGCGATCTCTAGGTAGTAGGAGTACTAATGTAGAATGAAAGTGTTGGAGTTACTTCACACACACCTAAGATTTCTTTTTCCTAAGGTTTTTCCTTATTTATTAGTCATTATTCAGTCTCCTATATTTTAGGAAGAATATTCCTCTAGGGAGAATATTCTCTTCAGTTTTCACTTCAGTTTGATCAGTTGAATGGAGTCTAGATGCTACATTGGGATTATCACCATGCAGCGTTGGGATCATCACCATCTTATGTGCATTTTCCTTGGGATCATCACCAGACTAGCACATTACCCATGATTCCCTAATCTCCTCCTCACTTCACTCTATTTCAATAAGTTAACTGAAGACTAGTGGACTAGTTAACTCAGCTAGGTGGCAGCTCACTGCCATAATTGCCGGTGTGTGTCCAAATCACTCTAGACCACCACTATGCTGCATTAGTTACTCATATATCCTATATCTATTGTAAATTATTCACTCTTTGAGTGTGGAATACGGTTAATGAGAATTCTACCATTATTTCTCTCCTTCTACTTCTTTCTCAATTTCTCTCTGCAAATGTGTGTAGTTTTTTCTAGATAGATCTATTATGTTCAAGTTCAACACATTTACATGGTATCAGAGCCGATAAACTGCTAATCAAAAGCTACACCAAATTACTTTTGCAGGTATTGAAGATTGAAGAATACAAAAAAGATGGATTATTCACCGGCAATACTTCTCATGCCTCATAACTATTTGGAGTGGAAGCCAAAAATTCTTCTTTAGCTCAGATGCAGAGGCTTGTACCAAATAACTATGGCAACGGAAGTAGAGCCTGATTCCTCCAATGAGAAAAATGATTTTCTCAATAGACAAGATATGGCCATAGGATTTATCTGCATGTTTGTTTCTTCCGAACTTTTCCATCAAGTATATGAAGAATCACAAGAATCAAATCCAAATGAATTATGGATCAGATTGGAGGTTATATTTGGGAATAAAAAATATTGTGAAGATTTCATGCAGGAGGTTGAACAGATAGAGCCAGAAGAGAAGCCATCATAAGATCAAACATTTTATTCTGAAGAGTCTTCTACACAAGTATTTGCACAAATTTGTATTCCATTAATTGTAGATGATGTCTACTCAATTTCAAATTTGTTTTATGAATTTCACGTGGAAGATATATGGCATGCATCTCAGGAGTCACGTGTAGAAACATTTGCATGCACCATGCATGGATCTCAAGAGACAAAAAGGGAGTCATGCACATCAGACTCAATTTTTATATTTTATGAGAAAAATTTGCAGAAATGTTTTTTATATTTGAATTCCTCTTCGGAAAATATCCAATTTAAAAAAAAAAACATTGTCTGAAATGGAGTCTGGGAAGTGAAATTATGATCATTTTAAAATCAACAAAATTTCAGTGTTTTTCCAGAAACAGCCGCATGGTTTTCAAAGTTTCATTAAAAGAAGATAAAGTGGATATGTGTGGAAATGATCTCAATGGTGCATATACTTCATCATATCCATGCATACATATACATATTCAAAAAAATCTTAAACAAGAACAAACTTTATACATATTCTTCTTGGAGTGAAGGACATGGATGCTTAGCAACTGCTTTTCATTCCTTCTTCTTTATTTCTTTTATGCATTGTAATTTGAGGGGGCGGAGGGGGGGTTCCCATTAGGTTTTCCCTCTTTCCCCATTTATTTTAGTGTATCTTTTGTATTTGGGTACCTAACATGGCCTCGTTTTCGAGACCCATTCTTTATTTTCACCATAGTGATGTTCAAGGGGGGTGTTGGAGTTACTTCACACACACCTAGGATTTATTTTTCCTAAGGTTTTTCCTTATTTATTAGTCATTATTCAGGATCTTATATTTTAAGTAGAATATTCCTCTAGGGAGAATATTCTCTTCAGTTTTCACTTCGTTTTGATCAGTTGAGTGGAGTCTAGATGCTACATTGAGATTATCCCCATGCAACAATGGGATCATCACTAGACTAGCACATTACTCATGATTCCATGATCTCCTCCTCACTTCACTCTGGTTTAGTCAGTTAACTAAAGACTGGTGGACTAGTTAACTCAGTTAGGTGGCAATTCACTCTGTAGCTTCCTGAGAGACAAAAATAGGTGGAATTTTACTCCCGTAACTATTGGTGTGTGTCCAAATCACTCTAGACCACCACTATGGCGCATTAGTTACTCATATATTTTATATCTATTGTAAATTATTCACTCTTTAAGTGTGGAATATGGTTAATGAGAATTCTTCCATTCCTTCTCTCCTTCTTCTTCTTTCTCAATTTCTATCTACAATTGTGTCTAGTATTTTATAGATAGATCTGTTATGTGCAGGTTCAACACATTTACAACAGGAAGAAGGATGGGTGTGGGAGGAAGGGTCAAGTTTTATTCCTTTGCATGAAACTCAAATGCATTAGGAGAATAAATTAAGTCTTAGAATGTGGGATGCAGGTGTGGTGACAACCATGAGGAATGCAAATGTGGGAGGACTGGGACCACAAATAGGTTTGAAGGAAATTTCTCCATGTCCACATTACCAAGATTTTGTAGGATGTGGGTGTAGGAGGGTTGGGATGTTTGAAAAGGAAAATTACCCTCGCATCCGCACAACTAAGGAATTGTATAGAAGGGGTTTGAAATATAAAGAAAGAGTTGTGAAAAATAAGGAAAACATATCAACAAGGCCATATGCATCAGAGTGATCCCAAGTGAGGTTGGATTCTACTAACTTGTCTCTCTTGAGGTTGTTTGGGTCCTTAAAATCCATACACCTCTCTCCCTCCAAGGCTATGCATTGGATAGGTTTTGTTGGGAATTGGTATGTGATTTGGAAATTCAAAATTGATGGTATTTTTGTTATTTGAACATTGATGAATACAATTTGAGGTGCAATATAGATTGCACAGTGGTTTACTCCAGTCATTGGTATATGTGGTTTTATGCAATTTGTCATGTCTAGCCTCCAATATATTTGGCTAGTGTGGGGTTTGTATTATTCCCATCTCTGAAGAAGTCAATTCATAAAATTATCTATTAATTGGCATCTCATGTGTTAAATAATGATATTCTCATATATTTAATGTGTGACCATCATACATGCATTATTTCATTGTCTCTTTATACATGTTCTAGATAATTTCTATTTTGTATACATATGGTTTATATAATGGCCAACCCATATGTGCTTTAATGAATGGTTCGAGTTTGATTTTGGTGTAAATCATAGGGAGCTTGGTAGTGAATTGTTCACTAATTGAATGAATGGCAATTGAACCATATATGCCATCATTATGTCAAGATTCAGAGTAGTCACCTGATAATTAGAGTTAATGAAGAGGCCAAACTGAGTTTATGCCAAGTAGACCTATTATGTTTTCACTTCACAATACATAGTATATGTGAGGATATTTGGCCTAGATATATATCATTTCAAACAAAAAAAATATTCTCATACCTCAAGAGTAGGAGCAATCTTTGAAGTAGAGAAACATAACACATTTCTGTGTGCATGCCTAGTGACAAACAATAGAGAAACCAACTTTGATTCTTGTTTGTTATTGGAATTGTTAGCTAGTTGTTGTGCATAGGCTACATCAAGGATATATATATTTGTACTAGAATGAGAACAAATGTTAGGTTTTAAATTCTACAGAGGATCCATGTTCATGAACGATTGGGGTATAAGTATCTCATTTATGGTTCATATGGTATCATAGAAATTGAATCCTTGATTGTGATGAAATATATAATGAAGAATAATAAGATCAAGAATAGGAAAAAAGGAACGCAAGACAAAATCATTATTATCAATATTGTTCACATGATAGTAAAATCTATAATACCAACCTCCAATAACCATCTTTAATAGTCCACATAACTAATCATAAGTAACTCAAGCTAATGAATATATATTAAGATATGAATGAGGTAGTTTTAGGAATTAATGATTAAAGAGAAATTTATAACATGTGATGAAACTGCAAGAACTTTGAAGAGAATGAAAACCTAGGATGGGTAAAGAAAAAAGAGAAAGGTTGGAAGACTTGCAGGCCATTAGCGTGCATCTTCAACAAGAGAATAAACACTTGAAGGAGAAGGTTTAGATGCTTGACGAAAGGAGGGAAAAGATAAAAAGGAAAATTTATACCTCGATGAAAATGATGCCATTGCTAGGGAAGCAATTTGATGAATTCCAATATTACCTCACAATTTTCATGGAATATTGGGACAAGAGTAGAGTGAAACTTATGCAATTGGGATAGAAGGTCATCTAGATGAATAACTGGTAGGATGATAGGCTTACTTAGATTATGGATCAAATACAATGAGAGTTGGTAGAGAAGGATGAGGCATTAAAAAATGTACAAGAAGTTATCCAAGATATCAAGGAATAAAAGCCACCTTCCATAGCCATTTCCAAGGCTAGAACCATGATCAAGACAACTCTAGTATGCTCACCTTAATTATACATTTCTTAATACAATTTTGGTGAATTTTAAATTGATACTAGAGTCATTGGTTAAAAACTATTAAGTAAAATGGGTTACAATGGATACAAGATATGTAATACAAGACAAGGCATCTTTATCCCTATTGTACCTCAACCAGAGGTCAAGCACAAAGGCCTAGGTTTTGATGGAAGAAATTAAATGGACATGAACAACAAGTTCAGATTTGTGAAGGTAGAATACATGGTAGAATTGGCTTAGTCATCAAAAGAAAGAACATTAATGAATGAATATGGAATCACACTACCACTCCATCCTTCTTATTGCATACTACATAAGGACATTGATGGGGAAACTGAAAAGGCTTAGCCTACACTATCACTTAGAATAAGTGGCAAGAAGATCAGACTAAACAATAATATAGAGAGAAAGAGGTATGAAGTAGGTAAGACATTTCGTATTTGTCATTTTCTTAAGAATAGATACCATTAATTTTTCAGTTATTGATATGCGAGAGTATGTTTCTTTGGTAGGAAGAAAGGCCATTTGGGGCATATGGCTAGTTGAAGCAAGCCACATGCTACAATCTAGATTATTTTCCAAGGATGAATGGAAATACAACCTCTCCAAACCAACAAATAATTTGGGGCATGAGGAGTGTACCATACATGTTATGATACCTATTTTAATTAATGCTTAATGTAAATATAATGTGTGGCTACAACCAAGCGATGTATATGAAAATTGTATTTCTAAATTTTAATAAATAA
>JASDQU010012683.1:254254-272178 GCA_032191745.1 Picea mariana | reverse complement strand
TGTTGACTTGTTTCATAGAGCAGCACAACTACGAACAAAGCTAGAGGAGGATCAACAAGTCCAGCAGTGGGACCAGGAAGAGGAAAAGATAAGCGCAACTATATAGAACCTCAAGTAGAGGCACAAGATGATGAAGATCACTGAGCGCCTTAAAGGAGTACAAGCTATGAAGAAGATTCAAGCAGAGCTCATAGTCGCACAGACACAAAAGAAGGATCGATAGGCTCAAATGGAACCTCTCCAAGAGATAGCAGTGAAGGTCATTGCACAGGAAGAAGAGGAAAATAATAACATGGCACAAACTTAGGCAGAGTGTGCAGAGATGATCAACGAGGAGATTACAATGCAATTATTGGACGCGCTCAGAGAAAATACCATGTAGGATCAAACACAAGCAAGGGAGCTCACAGAGAAGTTCCAGACTCTTGCAGGAGCTATTGAAGAAGTGCACAAAGTCTAGGTGGCTTGGGATGAGCCACATGTCAATGTTGGGGGCATGTTGGATGTAGACCTAGTCAGGGTAAAAGGCTATTTTTGGGAAAAGAAGCATGAAATGAAGAAAGGACAGTTGGAAGGAAAACCAACAAGTGTGAGGGAATCATGTGAGGAGCACATGCAAGGAATACCTAACCACGCTAGGGTTAGGGTTTTTGCAATGTATTGTAATGGATGATGAGCCAAGAATATAAATATGTAGTACTTAGAGAGAGAGAAGAGGAGGGAGAGAGGGAATAAAGAGGATGAGAGAAGAGAACGGATGTCAGAGACTTGTAAGAACTGTACTTCTCAGTAAGCTGGTGATCTAGGGAAGGAGTGAGTGACTCAATCTCGAGGGTTAGATCGTAGGTTGAGGATCCTGGTGTGATCTAGTCAGCCTTACAGGGATCGATGAGCCTATTGAAGAGTGTAAGATCTAATATTGTACACACATGTGACATGACATATTACTGAACCATAATAAAGATATTGAGAGCTAGATCTTTGTGGACATAGCCTAGGAGGGGGTGAACCATGGTAACACCTGTGTTATGTGAATGACTGTATGTGTCTTTATTGCTGATAAGTGGTGAATGTTATATAAAAGAATTAATTAGTTAGATCTAGTATTTCACATGCATGAATAGAATGAATGATATAATCATATGTTAGACTGAATAAATAAATATCACAAGATACAACCACAGATCTTGACCCATTCCCAGGTTACAAACACCTGAGTATTGGAACCACCCATAGAGTTATCTCGGGTGAGACTGCGTAGTACACTATGTGTGTTGCACTTCCTTCTGGTCTACCAGAGGAGCTGATAGTTTTAGAGGGATTTTGTTGGGAGCTTGCTAAGTCTGAACTTGGGTCAATTGATGATAATAAGGTCAAATCAGAGTAATTGAATAATAAAGTAGAAGAGTAAAATCCAACATTGTTCATTAACAACTTTAGAGTATAAGTAAGGCAAGTGGTACAAGAGTGTTTTATATTTATTAGGCACATAATTGATTATTTGTATTTATCCCAAGGGTGACATCATCCAAATTAGCCTTAAATCTCACTTATTCAATGTATAATGGAACATCTTGGATAATTATTAAGAGTCCCCTCTAGTTAATCTTATTAGGATTCTCATGAAATTCCATTGAGGTTTTACAAGAGTGGTCCACTACATAAAAATTTTCATCAGTACCACCCAAGAGAATCTTGTAAGAGAAACTGGGATAAGAGCTCGTTGAATCAACTAGGTTTGTATTAGACATAATGGTGTCGCCACTTTTCAATGGATGTTTCAATTATTAATCACTTTCTCATAAGGATGAAGTAATAAGGCAGACACACCCATGATCATATAGAGCTAAATGTGAAAACATTGTTTAAAGGTTAACAAGGATGATACATTTAGAGGTGAGTGTAACAATGTAGAAGGAAGGTGTACATAAAAGTAAAGAACAATTCAACACAAGACTTAAATGGTTCTTTGGTAGAAAGAATAAGAAAATATTGGCTCATACCTCCAATTACCTGAAGTGGAAACAATGTCAAGTACATGTCAGTGATCATATTACTTTGGCATCAGTACCATATTATTAACTAGTACCAAACAGGTTGTTGCGGTACCAGAACATGACAGTACCGGAACAGGTCTTTATGATATTTAAAATGGAATTTGCAGACCTCACAGTGTGACTAGAATACTCTTATGTGTATTGTGGGTTGTAAAAGAAACTGTGTAAAATATATTGGATGAAACCAAGCATTGCTTGGTACTGAAACTGGTGCAGGAATTTCATATTGGTACCGAAATTGTGTAGGTAATTAATGCAGAAATTTTGTACTGGTACCAGAATTCTATCAAATTCCAGCACTGAACATGTTAATCTGGACTTGTTGTCAGAAGCTGAAAAGAATAGGAAGGTTTCAACAACCAATTTTCCCCCATGCCTAAGGTTTTGAATTCCCTCATGCAAACAATATGAGATGCTATAAAAATAAGGAGGGTTGTTGAGAGGGATGTGAACAACTGCTAAAAACAAACCAATAGAACTAATTAAAACTAGATTTTTATTCATGCTTACAGATGGAAAATTCAGGGAAAATGTCAAAAGTTGAACAATGCATACATTATTCATGATTTATTTGACCAAAAATTATTAGCTATGAATAAAATAGTCTGGAATTAACATTCAGTTTCAATTTTTATTAGAAAGATCACTCAATCGATCATCCTTATGAAATAGTGGTCTTAAAATAGATAGGTAATGACAAAGAACAAATGCATTTTTTTTAATAACTTAAGGAAAAAGAAGAAATTTGAGGAAATAGTTCATGAAGTACTCCCTTAAGTGTTCTCTTCTGTTGACAAGGATGCCTTCTCCTCTTTTGAAAATACCCTTCCAATATTATGTGTGCATTCAGAGGATGAAGATATTACCTTCTCATAAAATTCCAAACAAAATTGTCTTAAATTTTAGAAATAAAAATCTAATAGAGGAACAAAATATATTAAACTTATTGCTTTGTTAACTTTTGACATTCTCATTTAATTAAAGATAGGTTGCATTGCAGTTATATGCAACATTTATTTATTTATTTACTATCCTACTATAATCGAACAAAATAAAATGTCCTTCAAGTATAGGAATACTTCCAGTGAAGCCATGTGTGTAACGGGATTAGAAATATATTCATACTCGTGTTTAAAAGATAAATGTTAATGCATACCTGAGCATGAAGGACCAAATGCTTTGATGATGAGATCAAACAATAATGAAAAGTAAAAGAGTAGTGTGATCTGATAACTAATTGGAACCATATTTCAATAGGATCATGATATTTTTGTTTCCCTTCTTTGTTTAGGTCACATGGCATGTCCTCCTTTTCCATGCTATCGATATTATCTTCTTCAAGTTGATTGGTCTTTGGATTATATACATGATTTGTTGTGAGGCATGATAGGAAATCCTCAATCTCAGGTTTCAATGGTTTCTCTCCATTGAATTCTATCCATGATTCTTTAGTCTCCTCAACAAATTGACAAGAGGAATCTGAAGGGACTTCTATATCTTCTTGTGGAGAGATAAATAAATTTTTGACTACTATCAAGATATCCTCTTCCTAAGAGGCGAATATCCTAGTTGCTTCTAGAATGTGAGAAAGTTCTTGGAAGAACATTCTTCAATCTCTTGATCATCCATGAATTACTCTAGTTGGTTGATGATCCCTGTTTTGCAACACAAATTAGTACTTGAGGGTTATTACAACACCCCAAAAATGATTTATCAACAAAGATTTGAATTTTAAAACAAAGAAATTAAAAATATTTGAAAAAAGAAAACACACCAAATTTGAACTCCTTCTGTTACTGGGACCCTACTGTCACCAGGTTATCGATTCACACAAGTCATCTCATCATAAATCAAACTAAATTTTCATAAATAAAACAAACTTTTGCATAAAATAAGGAAAAACACACTTGCATTAAAAGAAAAACACTTATTCATGAAAGGGAGAGGAAAACCTAACTTTGGAGCAACCGCACTAAAGTGGATGTGTGGGATCTTCCCTCACATCTTACGATCTTCTCTTTGGCCATAGGTCGTCCATGTAATTTAAAATGAAAACTACCAACCTAGACTTCTTATCCCTTTAGAACCTCCTCGACAATGGTGCCAAAAATGTTGGGATAAGTATATGAACTATTAATTCCAACATTAAATTATCAACTGAGGCTCGTAAGCTTCAAGGTGCAAGAACAGAAAATGTAGGATTGGAGCCTAGTCTATCCTAATCTAAAGCCGGAAACAATATGAACAAATTGAGCAAAGTAAAACAAACTGTAGGAAATTAACACTAAGGATTCATCACTGGGACATAGAAATAACTTAGTGCTATAAAGACATAGATCATAGTATTTCATGCACTCAGGGTGATGTTCATGTGATTAATTGTGAGTAGCTTACTTAAGTTTATTTTCCTTCAATGATTATTTCCTATAGTGGATCCACACTTAAATGCAATAAAAAAAATAAGAAAACATAAATGAATTCAAGTGATAGGAAATAAACTAGCACCTTGGGATGAAGCCCATCACGGGGACCTAAAACACACAAACAAAACCACTCATCATACATACAATGATTTAATTATCCATATGCACTCAACATTATTTTTACACTATATACATTCAAATTGTACACAAGTAACTGGACATGAATTTGAATCAACATGCGCAACCAAAAAGGTAGAGGAACAACTAAATTATCACGCACAATAGTAGGTACCCGATCAGAAAACTAAATTAACATGCACAACAAAATATGTACAGGAACATGAAAAAAAATAGGAACAAGAATAGGAAATCGAAACAGGTACAAGAACAAAGTACATAATTGAAATAAGGGTGCAAGAAACAAAAAACACCTAGGCTGACCAAATCACGCATAGAAAAGAAAGAAACAAAAGCGATAAAATGTTAAAAACAATTCATATGCAACCAAAACAATCTAAAACAACTCATGCAATTAAAAATTCAACCTTGTAAATTACCCTTCAAATGAGTACACCTAATACACATGAACAATGATGGAATCAAAGACAACGAATGCTTGGAAGAGGAGTTACTTAATTTTGTTCTTTAAAATATTGTATGTGTGAATAACATTATCTTTCAAGATCAATCAATCTTTTGAGAAGAAAATAGTATGTGCAATAATGGAGTGTGAATAGAAGAATGAAGTGCACACATGAATGTTGTATTGGTCATAAACAATAATACAATTTTCAGAATTAATAACCATGTTCAGATATTTGATATGCATCTCAAAAATGATTTAAACCACAGTTTATAGTTATGAAAGTTATATTTGTATTCAAGAACACAAGATCGCATATATATTCAAGTCGAAGATGATTAGAAATTATAACTCTAACATGTTTGTCCTAGCTTCCTGTAGATGTAAATCAAGCACACTCACAAGATTAAAAGCAATCAAATAACAGAGTAATTTATACATAGGTAAGGTAAATAACATTTAATTGCAGGAGTGTTGTTCTTAGAGCAAGAAATGATAAAAAAAAAAAACACAGAAAACTACTTGTTGCTACACCAAATCAAAGAAATAAAACACATATACAATTCTATAAATAAAATTAAAGAATAAAGCAATGACGCATACCAAATTGAGGGTCCCTACCCAATTGGTTGCATGTTGCTTGAAGAAGAAATCAACTGCAAATGATTGTAGAAACACTTCAAAACTTCATTGAATAAAAAAATCTTATTTGAACCAATGTTCCAATTACAAGAGACTTTTTTTGAGCATAATCACATTAAGGATCCCCTTCTCAATGGATATAATACATATTTATACATAATAAACCAAAAATATGAGGATAGAACCAAATCCCAAATCTTAGAAAAAAGTTTGCCAATTTTTGGAGCAAATCCCCAAATATGGGTTTTTCATCAATTTGGGCAGATTCAGGTTGAAGATCCACCCATAACTCTTAAAAAGTTTTGAGTTTTCAAAAACTTCTCATGGTTTACTCAATATTCCATATTCTAGACAAAACCCATATCGTAGAATTTCTAGATCTGATACCATCTGCACGGAAACCAAGGCACAAGTTGGTAGTTTGATATTTTTACTAATTTTTGCTGAACCATTCCCTCTAAGATTGAGGTCCATACATGTGATATAGGTGAATTCAGACACAAATTTTCACATGTCGACATCGTCTTGGACAAAACCCATGTCCCTTATTTTCCTCTAGAAGCATTCCAAATTTTTGAACTATATTTGGTACTGGATGCCTGTAGGATGTTGGTACCAGATGAGCACATATGACAAATAAACACTGGTATCGGATGAGAGAAGCTACCAGATGAGAACATGTGACAAATAAACACCGGTACCAGATGATCGCAGGTATCGGATGATTGTAGAACCTTCTAGTAACAGATGAGCACATGTACTAGATGACTGTAGAACCTTCTGGTACGAGATGACTTGGAGTGTGAGTATCAGATGACCTTGATTGTCTTCTTAGAACCATGTATTAATACAATTTCGAAAACAAGGCTATTATATGGAATAAATCACATATACAACTATTCTAACTATCAATAAACCATGAAAATCATAGGTTAAACGTTGATTACCTCATGTACACCAAGAGATAGCCAAATGAGTGTATCATTGGGAAAAATGAATGGATTACTCGTAGTTTTAGGAAACATATTCAATATACATCACAAAAGTAAGGTGTCTGTGGATATAAAAAATGAGACCCAACATTCTCTTCCTTCTATGTTATCTTCCTCGTAATTTTGACCAGAAGAGGAACTCTTATGGGAGTGATGAATTGAATGATCATCAATACTAGTTGTGGATTTTCCCTCCTATTTTTGCTATGGTTTTTTGGTTTAGTATTGGAGAGGGACCTTCTTCACACCAATGTTTAAACTTTCCCATGTTTTTTCATCATCACAAGTGACTTGCTTCCTATTTTTAGGAGTAATTTTACTTGTTGTGGCTACCATATTAAATTCAACACATGTATCTTAATTATATTCAACTCCCTCTGTGATTCCCTCCATCCTTTTAAAATCTTAGCCATAGCCAATTGAAATTGTGTGGGCCATAGAAACACCTTTATGATCAAATACCTTGTGTGCTTTAGCTTCTTTCATTTTGAAGGAATCAAAGAATATAACCATCTTATCCAAGCTATATAAACTTTTAACTGAAATATCATAAATTTTGAAAGGAACAAGGATGAATTTTCGCTTCCTCTTTTTATCAAAAGACATGGACCACATTCTATACTATCTACATAGTTCATAAATAAGAAATGTATCAAAAACAAAATGGGGAAGAATAAAATGCATCCCTTCAAATTCAAAGATCCTTATGTATGTGAATTCTTATTCAAATATACATACTCCCTTTCCCACAAGAAAGTCAATGGTTTCCTCTATTACATTGGTTGGTTCAATCCTGGTGAGCATACTTCTACACTCTCTAAAAATGGAATCTTGGATTTCATAGAAATGGAATGGTGCTTTGTTCTTCCATAATATAGGGTACCATAATTGAGCAGGATCCTCATTAAAATCAACATTGTCCCTTCAGGGCATGCCTTCAAACATGTTACAATAAAATAAAGAAAGAACAAGTTAAGAGGTCATGAAAAAATTCTTGGCTTGAATGAAGTTTGATAGTTGGTGGGAAATATCTTTCGATATAATATGGGCCTAATAAAATGTTTCCTCTACTCGGACAAAGTAATGGAAGATGTATAAGACATAACTAGGGACACAATTAGTTGAATCTAGACCCACCAAACATGAAAAAATCCATGGAAAATCCCTATATGACTGAGCCAACATAAATATGTTAATATGACCAGTGCTCATAGGTCTAACAAGAGGTTGGACCAAAACCTCCTTAAGAAAAC
Source organism: Picea mariana (assembly GCA_032191745.1). NCBI lineage: Eukaryota > Viridiplantae > Streptophyta > Pinopsida > Pinales > Pinaceae > Picea > Picea mariana. The sequence continues at coordinate 264,228 of JASDQU010012683.1, read as the reverse complement.
TTGCCCCTCCACAGTAAGCAACTAGGAAATGGTTCACCTCAAAGATCTTGAGGACTTTATTCGGTGTTGGAGCCGCAACATCCTTCTAAAGGTGTTTGGAGTCAAAGGGACAAGAGTCTTTCCTCTTTCCTTTAATCCAATCAGCTGGTTCCTGAGATCAAATATGCCAACACACCATGCTACAAGTTCTCTAAAATCGAATACTTTGAGCATGCATCCGACCTTATCTATCCCATACTTACACACTTTGTTTGCAAGCTTATCTTCCAGGGAAAGATCATAATACCACTTATATATGATAAACCACTAGAATTCCCAACTTTCACGGCATAATGAATTCATTGTATCTCCACATAATGGTTATTTCTTTTTCTTGTTTTCCATCTCTTTCACTTTCAATGTGGTTAGGTAAATGTGAGGATTGTATGTACAAATCATATTTTCCATCTAATAGGCACACATCTAATCATTAATTAGGGCTCAATACCAATGTTCTAAATCACCCCCTCGTACACTCGATGCATGTCGCTCATTAAATGGTAACATGCATTTGTGTACAAGGCTTGGGGTAAATGTGAAAAAAATAATACTCATTAATTAACAATAGTCATTCTCATTATGTGAAAGATAAGTAGCATATGTGCTATGATTACCTTGAAAATATAAATCAAACCCTATGTGGAATGTGATCTCTAGGTAGTAGGAGTACTAATGTAGAATTAAAGTGTTGGAGTTACTTCACACACACCTAAGATTTCTTTTTCCTAAGGTTTTTCCTTATTTATTAGTCATTATTCAGTCTCCTATATTTTACGAAGAATATTCCTCTAGGGAGAATATTCTCTTCAGTTTTACTTCAGTTTGGTCAGTTGAGTGGAGTCTAGATGCTACATTGGGATTATCACCATGCAACATTGGGATCATCACCAGCTAATGTGCATTTTCCTTGGGATCATCACCAGACTAGCGCATTACTCATGATTCCCTAATCTCCTCCTCACTTCACTATGCTTCAATCAGTTAACTGAACATTAGTGGAATAGTTAACTCAACTAGGTGGAAACTCACTCCCATAACTGCCTCAAAGACTAGACTAGGTGGTAGTTTACTCCCGTAACTGCTGGTGTGTGTCCAGATCACTCTAGACCACCATTATGGTGAATTAGTTACTCATATATCCTATATCTATTGTAAATTATTCACTCTTTGAGCGTGGAATACGGTTAATGAGAATTCTACCATTATTTCTCTCCTTCTACTTCTTTCTCAATTTCTCTTTGCAAATGTGTGTAGTTTTTTCTAGATAGATCTATTATGTTCAGGTTCAACACATTTACATGGTATTAGAGCCGACAGACTACTAATCAAAAGATACACCAAATTATTTTTGCAGGTACTAAAGATTGAAGAATACAAAAAAGATGGATTATTCACCGGCAATACTTCTCACACCTCATAACTATTTGGAGTGGAAGCCAAAAAATCTTCTTTGGCTCAGATGCAGAGGCTTGTACCAAATAACTATGGCAACAGAAGTAGATCCTGATTCCTCCAATGAGAAAAATGATTTTCTCAATAGACAATATATGGCCATAGGATTTATCTGCATGTTTGTTTCTTCCGAACTTTTCCATCAAGTATATGAAGAATCACAAGAATCAAATACAAATGAATTATGGATCAGATTTGAGGTTATATTTGGGAATAAAAAAGACTGTGAAGATTTCATGCAGGAGGTTGAACAGATAGAGCCAGAAGAGAATCCATCAAAAGATCAAACATTTTATTATGAAGAGTCTTCTACACAAGTATTTGCACAAATTTGTATTCCATTAATTGTAGATGATGTCTACTCAATTTCAGATTTGTTTTATGAATTGCATGTGGAAGATATATGGCATGCATCTCAAGAGTCACATGCAAAAACATTTGCATGCATCTTAGGAGACAAAAAGGGAGTCGCGCACATCAGACTCAATTTTTATATTTTATGAGAAAAAATTGCAGAAATGTTTTTTATATTTGAATTCCTCTTGGGAAAATATCCAATTTCAAAAAAAAACATCGTCTGAAAAGGAGTCCGGGAAGTGAAGTTATGATCATTTTAAAATAAACAAAATTTCAGAGTTTTTCCAGAAACAGCCGCATGGTTTTAAAAGTTTCATTAAAAGAAGATAAAGTGGATATGTGTGGAAATGATCTCAATGGTGCATATACTTCATCAGATCCATTCATACATATACATATTCAAAAAAATCTTAAACAAGAACAAACTTTCACAGTTGCGAGGTCTTCTTGGAGTGAAGGCTAGGGGTGCTTAGAAACTACTTTTCATTCCTTCTCCTTTATTTTTTTTATGCATTGTAATTTGAGGGGGGGAGTGGGGGTTCCCATTAGGTTTTCTCTCTTTCCCCATTTATTTTAGTGTATCTTTTGTATTTGGGTACTTAACATGGCCTTGTTTTCGGGACCCATTCTTTATTTTCACCATAGTGATGTTCAGGGGGGGTGTTGGAGTTACTTCACACACACCTAGGATTTATTTTTCCTAATTTTTTTCCTTATTTATTAGTCATTATTCAGGATCCTATATTTTAAGTAGAATATTCCTCTAGGGAGAATATTCTCTTCAGTTTTCACTTCATTTTGATCAGTTGACTGGAGTCTAGATGCTACATTGAGATTATCACCATGCAACATTGGGATCATCACTATCTAATGTGCATTGTCCTTGGGATTATCACTAGACTAGTGCATTACTCATGATTCCCTGATCTCCTCCTCACTTCACTCTAGTTTAGTCAGTTAACTAAAGACTGGTGGACTAGTTAACTCAATTAGGTGGCAGTTCACTCTCGTAGCTTCTTGAGAGACTAAAATAGGTGGAAGTTTACTCCCGTAACTATTGTTGTGTGTCTAGATCACTCTAGACCACCACTATGGCGCATTAGTTACTCATATATTCTATATCTATTGTAAATTATTCACTCTTTAAGTGTGGAATACAGTTAATGAGAATTCTTCCATTCCTTCTCTCGTTCTTCTTCTTTCTCAATTTCTATCTACAATTGTGTGTATTATTTTATAGATATATATGTTATGTGCAGGTTCAACACATTTACAACATGAGGAAGGATGGGTGTGGGAGAAAGGGTCAAGTTTTATTCCTTTGCATGAAACTCAAATGCATTAGGAGAATAAATTAAGTCTTAGAATGTGGGATGCAGATGTGGTGACAACCATGAGGGATGCAAATGTGGGAGGACTGGGACCACAAATAGGTTTGAAGGAAATTTCTCCATGCCCACATTACCAAGATTTTGTAGGATGTGGGTGTAGGAGGGTTGGGATGTTTGAAAAGGAAAATTACCCCCACATCCGCACAACTAAGGAATAGTATATAACGGGTTTGAAATATAAAGAAAGACTTGTGAAAAATAAGGTAAATGTATCAACAAGGCCATATACAACAGAGTGATCCCAAGTGAGGTTGGATTCTACTAACTTGTCTCCCTTGAGGTTGTTTGGGTCCATAAAATCCATACACCTCTCTCCCTCCAAGGCTATGCATTGGATAGTTTTTGCTGGGAATTGGTATGTGATTTGGAAATTCAAAATTGATGGTATTTTTGTTATTTGAACACTGATGAATACAATTTGAAGTGCAATATAGATTGCATAGTGGTTTACTCCAGTCATTGGTATATGTGGTTTTATGCAATTTTTCATGTCTAGCCTCCAATATATTTGGCTAGTGTGGGGTTTGTATTATTCCCATCCCTGAAGAAGTCAATTCATAAAGTTATCCATTAATTGGCATCTCATGTGTTAAATAATGATATTCTCATATATTTAATGTGTGTCCATCATACATGCATTATTTCATTGTCTCTTTATACATGTTCTAGATAATTTCCATTTCGTATACATATGGTTTATATAATGGCCAACCCATATGTGCTTTAATGAGTGGTTGGAGTTTGATTTTGGTGTAAAGCATAGGGATCTTGGAAGTGAATTGTTCACTAATTGAATGAATGGCAATTGAACCATATATGCCATCAATATGTCAAGATTGAGAGTAGTCACTTGATAATTAGAGTTAATGAAGAGGCCAAATTGAGTTTATGCCAAGTAGACCCATTATGTTTTCACTTCACAATACATAGTATATGTGAGGATATTTGGCCTAGATATAGATCATTTCAAACAAAAACAATATTCTCATACCTCAAGAGTAGGAGCAATCTTTGAAGTAGAGAAACATAACACATTTTTATGTGCATGCCTAGTGACAAACAATAGAGAAACCAACTTTGATTCTTGTTTGTTATTGGAATTGTTAGCTAGTTGTTGTGCATAGGCTACATCAAGGATATATATATTTGTACTAGAATGATAACAAATGTTAGGTTTTAAATTCTACAGAGGATCCATGTTCATGAAATGATTGGGGTATAAGTATCTCATTTATGGTTCATATGGTATCATAGAAATTGAATCCTTGATTGTGATGAAATATATAATGAAGAATAAGAAGATCAAGAATAGGAAGAAAGGAACGCAAGACAAAATCGTTATTATCAATATTGTTCACATGATAGTAAAATCTATAATACCAACCTCCAATAACCATCTTTAATAGTCCACATAAATAATCATAAGTAACTTAGGATAATGAATATATATTAAGATATGAATGAGGTAGTGTTAGGAATTAATGATTAAAGAGAAATTTCTAACATGTGATGAAACTGCAAGAACTTTGAAGAGAATGAAAACCTAGGATGGGTAAATAAAAAAGAGAAAGGTTGGAAGACTTGCAGGCCATTAGTGTGCATCTTCAAGAAGAGAATAAACACTTGAAGGAGAAAGTTTAGATGCTTGACGAAAGGATGGAAAATACAAAAAGGAAAATTTATACCTCGATGAAAATGATGCCATTGCTAAGGAAGCAATTTGATGAATTCCAAGATTACCTCACAATTTTCATGGAATATTGGGACAAGAGTAGAGAGAAACTTATGCAACTGGGATAGAAGGTCATCTAGATGAATAACTGGTAGGATGATAGGCTCACTTAGATTATGGATCAACTACAATGAGAGTTGGTAGAGAAGGACGATGCATTAAAAAATGTACAAGAAGTTATCCAATATATCAAGGAATAAAAGCCACCTTCCATAGCCATTTCCAAGGCTAGAACCACGATTGAGACAACTCTAGTATGCTCACCTTCATTATACATTTCTTAATACAATTTTGGTGAATTTTAAATTGATACTAGAGTCATTGGTTAAAAACTATTAAGTAAAATGGGTTACAATGGATATGAGATAAGTAATACAAGACAAGGCATCTTTATCCCTATTGTACCTCAACCAGAGGTCAAGCACAAAGGCCTAGGTTTCGATGGAAGAAATTAAATGGACATGAACAACAAGTTCAGATTTGTGAAGGTAGAATACATGGTAGAATCGGATTAGTCGTCAAAAGAAAGAACATCAATGAATGAATATGGAATCACACTACCACTCCATCCTTCTTATTGCATACTACATAAGGACAATGATGAGGAAAGTGAAAAGACTTAGCCTACACTATCACTTAGAAGAAGTGGCAAGAAGATCAGACTAAACAATAATATAGAGAGAAAGAGGTATGAAGTAGGTAAGACATTTCGTATTTATCATTTTCTTAAGAATAAATACCATTAATTTTTCAGTTATTGATATGCGAGAGTATGTTTCTTTGTTAGGAAGAAAGGCCATTTGGGGCATATGGCTAGTTGAAGAAAGCCACATGCTGCAATCTAGATTATTTTCCAAGGATGAATGGAAATACAACCTCTCCAAACCAACAAATAATTTGGGGCATGAGGAGTGTACCATACATGTTATGATACCTATTTTAATTAATGCTTAATGTAAATATAATGTGTGGCTACAACCAAGTGATGTATATGCAAATTGTATTTCTAAATTTTAATAAATAAAATGTGATTCCAATTGTTGAGCGGTATGGAAAGAGATGGTGGATGAATTAATCTACAAGAGAGGGGAGGCTCTAAGAGAATTTTTAAGAGGGTCCAAGGGGGAATTACCTATATATATTAATTCAACCCACTTCCTAAAATTATAGTTAGCATATGAAACTTATAATTGTTTATTTAGTGTCCCCAAATCCAATCATTGAGTACATGTAAGACGGTGGGTGTGAGAAGTCGCATCCCATAGTTATTGGGAGAATGGGGCTAAGTAAAATCATCTTAGGAAAGTTTGTAAGTCATGCAAGAAAACAAAGAGAAGAAAATTGAATGGACAATTACAACAATTTTAGACAGACAATGTTTTTGCATGAACAACAAGCAGAGAGAAGAAAAAAAGATCTTAGAGCTAGAGAAACCATGGAGGGAGAATTATGGAGTGTATTTGGAGAAGAAGAATGAAGATATAGTTTACCATTCCCGAAGAGTGAATTCCTGTGTGAGTTGCACTATAACAACAAGTGATTGTTGTTGATTTTCTTGGTACTTTTCCTAGCAGTGAGCTCCCTTGAGTTTCCTAGTAGTGTGATTCTTGGTTACTTGTGTAAGAGAGACCTTGATAAATGAATGGTATGCCTAATGTACTGAGAGTAGTGAAGGGGTACATTCCTTGGGTTGGTCAGGTCGAGGGGAAGAGAGTTAGTGGAAAATTGGGATAGCTATAGGAGAATGTGAGGGGGTGTGGGATTTTCTAATATGTGAGTTGACAGTGAAATGCCACCCTCTTTTGTGGATTTCGAGCCCCAACTTGAGGGTGACCTGCTATTGAGATATGGAACAAAAATTCTATGGTTGGGTGTAATTTCCATCCTAACTAGATTCTTGCACAACTATTTTTAAAAGATAAGTGTTTTATCTTACTTCTATATTGCATTATGATTTTAATTGATGTGTATTAACTCTGTGTTTGAGAATGATTTATATGTTGTTGTGCTGAATTTTTAAAACTACATTCATGTCATTTTTAGCATGTTGTTGATGCGTTTAATTATGATATCAAACATTAGTTAAATATGTGTGTAATTCATAGATGGTAAGCTATAAGAAATTAATTACAAGATTATTTTATTTTTTTTTAAGTGTTTTTTGCATAGTAATGATCCTCAATTCAGTTGGGGGTCATTACATATTGGTATCAAAGTTTATGGTTTAACATTGGACCTGTATGGGCCAAGAACTAGAATGAATTTGGTAAAAATTTGTTTTTATGGAATTGTTCCATGATGTATTTGGGGAAAACGATGAATTCGAGAGTCAAATACCCAAATTTATAAACCATTTAGATTGAAATTTCCCAAGAACCCTCTCAATGGTGATTAATGGTGTCAATTTGCAAAGTTGTAGAGTTAAAATTCGACTTGGAAGGTCAAATTTTAGGTTTTAATGGTCATTGTAGAGTTAGTCAAATTTTGACAAATTGATAACCGAGATCACATTTTATTTCGATATCAATGACCCATATTCATCATGAATATATTTAAAAACTCATAAGGTTTTTTAGAATTTGGAAAGGTTTAGTAGATCGACAACTGAGTTTCAATTTTGGCAGTTGAGAAAATGAAATATATTGATAGTTTAGATTCATTTTTGGTCATTTGGTAGTTGGAGAATATCAATAGTCAAGATCATTTTGAATGGAATATCGGCAGTCCAAATTCATCTGGGATTTGTTCGAAAATTTCTAAGTGTTGGAATTAGCCAAGATAATATTGGATGGATGATGGTCGGGTTGGATGAATTTGAAAAGTGTTTCACTTGCCAATAGAAATTATCGATGGTTGATGGTTTGATAGAGAAATTTGGTGAAGTATTTTATTCGCCAACATATATTCTCGACAACCAATTTTCAAGTCAGTTGTTTTAGCAAGGTTTTTCCTCGGCAAGAAGAATCATTGATTGCAACGATTGACAATCGAGTCTATCAATTTGACGAGGTGTTTGGGTCATCCAAGGGAAACTACTGAGCATTGATGAAGAAAATATGATGATAATCAGGGACGATTTTAGGGGCTAAATTTCGTTCATGGGCTAATTTTCCATGGTTTTTCCCAAAACAAGATTCATTATTGTAAAAATGATTCGCCCAAAATTTATATTATAGAATTATTTTAACTTTAAAATCACCAAAATTTTATACAAAGTATACCAAACCCTTAGAAATTTGAATATTTTTACAAAAATATCGCCAAACATTTATAGTTGGCATATGAAGGATTAGTAAGATTCGCTAAGGTTTCTACATTTTAAAATAAATTTCCATTCTTAAAATCATCCTTGATGATAATGTGTCATTCCATGCTAGAATCCATGTGTCATGCCAAGTCAACCATGTTGACACCTTAGGATGATGTGTCATGCCACGTTAACATCCACATGTCAAGCCACATCAGCTTAGTTGCCACACTAGTCAGAAATGGTTGATTGCCAATAATCGGGTCGACCTGACTGGTGGAGTGTTTTCATATGCCAAGGAGAAATGGTTGATTTCTAATAGATGGGTTATCCAATTTAGGATGTATCGAAAATCAATTTCCAAAGGAAAGGGTCGATGCCTGATGGTCGGTTTTGGCATTTTTGGTAGGGTGTTGCATGCACCCAAAGAAAAATGCCAATTTTCAATTGCCGGTAGATTTTAGATAAATGACTGATATTTCCTCCAATTTTGAGATCAATGACTCGGATTGAAAGGAGGTTATAATAGTAGAACAAATAATTTGTTATGAAATTTTAAAATTTTGAAGGTCTTGAACTTGTGGGCGATTTTGAGGCCCTAAACAATGTTTTTTAAGCAGTTAATTTTTATGAGAACATGGTATACCTCCTTTGGTAAACCTTGTATTTGAAAATTAATTAAGATAAATGAGAGAGAGCTATCCAATGCACTACTCTGGGCAAAAAATTGAGCTCATATGAGAAAGTTACAACTGAAACAGTTAAGGTAAAATTTCAGAACTAGTTTACTTTCAAAGTGCATAACACCTTTCTCAAAAGTCCATTTGAGGCATACAATTAGTCTATGGAAATATTATTAATCATAGAAGACAATCATGGAGTCATATTTGGAATATGGGTATACAAAAAAGTGCAGGAGGAGAATGAATACACATGTATCATATAAGGATAAAATGGAAAAAATAGTCTAAACTTCTCTGAACCATAACTTTCAGTTTGGAGCTCATATTTGAGCCAACAAATAGTCATTGGAAAGGTATGGTGGAGGATAATAAATATATACAACCATAATTTTGAATTGGGTACTGAAATGTTATCAGAAAGTAATAAAGTAGATTCTATGGCAACAAGTGAGTGGAAATCACAACTTGTGAATGTTGTAACTTTTTGCTTAGAAATCAGAATGAGGCATGAGTATATTTGTTGGAGAGATATTTTAGAGAATAATTTTTCTATGGTATAATTCTTTGACTAAGTGAATTATGTTCTTCATAAATTTAAATGAATAATAACTTGCATTCAAATTAATGGAATATTTTATAGTATGCAAGTGCTAACAATAATTATTACATGCACATTTCTTGCAGAATTAGAGGTACATGAAAACCACTTTGGTTATTATATGAGGATTTTATTTATGGAATATTCCTAGGGATATTAAAACCATGAGGAGGAGGTTAGAGGTTGACACATCAACATGGGAAATGTTGAGACAAAGTTTAATGGAAGGAGATGCATACAAGATCCTGCAACTATGAGAATCTTTCATAGAGAAGTGTAGAGCTATGCGAGATATAATGAAAGGATTATGAAATCTTAGGAAGAGATATGTCAAAGTTTGAATATGTTTCATAGCCAAGTTAACAAATACTCTTGCACCAAACAAGTAGGTAGTTCCATAAAAGTGACAACATATAGATCCCAAAATAGAAGGGATGATAATGGGAATGATGGGCAGTCAAGAAGCATGAGAAGA
>JASDQU010012683.1:198999-238021 GCA_032191745.1 Picea mariana | reverse complement strand
GGTAATTTATTCCTAAGGAGGGAGGATTGATCCATGTGGATATAGAGGGCCACCTACCTTTTACTATTTTTAACAGTTTTAAACTTTCGGGGCCATTTTGAGGGCCTAAATGAAGGTTTTTCAAGATCGAGCTTCTCAATGATAGCTAAAGGCTCTAATTGAGCCCCCAAATTTAATATCCTCGACGATACCTTTCCAATGAGCTATTTTGCACCCAAAATGAAGATCATATGCCAAATTTACGCCCTTGGGAAGTTGATACACCAAACTACCCAAAACGGGGTCCACAAAACTGTTGGATTTTCCTCTTCCAGGGTTAGGGTTTTTGATTTTATTTATGATTAAAAATCCTTTGGAGCCTCATTGTAAAATCATATTCTCAAGGATGCGAGTAGCCGTCACATCTCTTCTCAGAGATAAGTTGCGGCCACCATCTAGCGATTTGTTCACTATGTATTTTTACAATCTTTGTACATTTTTCGCTCATTAATAGAAAATTGTGTATTGTTGTATCTCTATGTTTATGGTTGCATCTATGATACATTTATTTCTATATTATTTGATATCTGAGATATCTTTGTACATTTCTTTATTATAACTCCGCTCTCATTTTGTGCCGAAAATAATCCGGATCATTTAACTTTTAATGTGACAACTTCTTCTTCAATATTCTCATATTCATTTTCTATGTTCAACATATGTATATTCATAACTTCTTCCATTCTCTTTTCTTATTCAATTTGGGTCTTCCAGGTGATGATTTCTTATTCAAGTCTTGTTTCTTGTTGACTAAAATTTTCTTCAATCTTGTTTAAATCCTCAGATATTTCCTTAAGATGACTTGTCAAAAATTATTCTCTCTTCTATGTTTCCTTTCTTTCCGATACTATTTGGGATTCCAAACACTGTTTTTATTTCAACTGATATCTGAGAGTTTCTTCAATCACTTTGGATTCATCTAGTTGAGCTTTTAGATTAGTGAAAAATTGCATGGATTCTCTATAACTTTCCTGTATCCTGACTAGTTCTTCCTTGAGGGACTTTTTTTCCCTTATATATTTAATTATCTCACCTAAATTGTTGATTAGTGCAGTCTCAAAGTCCATTATGTCTTCTTCACAATATTCTCGTTCTCAATCTGTCAGACACGATAAGATTCTTTCTACTTTTCTTCTTCATAATCTTCTTTAATATGATTGGCATGCTCTAGATCTTTGATAGAATGGGATTCCTTAAAGTATAGATTATGTAGCTTATCCCAAATTAATTTGGTTAATGAAAATTTTCCCACTTTTTATTTTATAGGGTATGATAATCCTTCCAAGATGAAATCCATTGTTATTGTGTTGTTTCTCTTCAATTCCTTCTTGTTTGTAGTCTTTGGTTTCTTTGAAGTGGTGTATCCTATAACAACTGATTTCCAAACAGCATATCCATGTGCCTACACAAATGTTTCCATTCTTGTGCTCTACATATCATAGCTCAGAACAATCTAACCATCAAACATTGGTACTCCAATCTTAGCATACTCCATGATATTCGTTCCAATGGTTAGACTATTTTCTTGAAGGACTCTCTCTGAAACCAATTACTATAATACTGAGAGGAGGGGTGAATCAATATGATCATTTTTTTCCACTTTCAACCACAATATATAAACTTCAACTTTATCAACAATATTCACTAGTTTATCACTTATGCATTAAATATATTATTGCATCATACACAATATCATTCATTGGTTCATAATAAGAAACCACAGATACAGAGTACATTGGAATTTATGTTGAAATCCAAATGGAAGAAAACCACATAATCATTTCTTATATATATTAAGAATACTTTCATAGGAAGCACCAACTTCTCAATTCCCCAGCACCAACTAGAAGGAGGCTCCAACCTCCTATTTATAGGCTTCAAATTCCTTTCTCTTAATTTTTCTTGCCGATATTGACAACTTTAATGATCTAGGTGGATATCGAGGGCCACCCACCTTTTCCAACTCGCTCAAAACAATTTTCTGAAATTTTGGCAATTTACTATTTTTAACAGTTTTTAACTTTTGGGGGCATTTTGAGGGCCTAAATGAAGGTTTTTCAGGATCAATCTTCTCAATGATACATTTATGTCATATTATTGGATATTTGAGATATCTCTATACATTGCTTTATTATATCTCCGCTCTCATTCCATGTCGAAAATAATCCAGATCAGTGGTATTAGAGAAGGCTACTCTTGATCATTTTTTTCAGTGAATGTTCCTGACGAGGTCTGAGTATAGCAAGTTGGGTCTTGAGCTTATTTCTCTTGAAGACAATCTCTCTCACATGCCCAAGAAACCCTCCATGGCAAAAGAAAATAAAAATGACCGAGAAAACGATTCTATCAATATGTTGCTTGAGCAAGCTCTCACACAACAGAGGGATGAAATGATGGAGAATTTTTCCCACGTCCTTCAATGCCTACTGATAGAAATAGGTGCATCATCATAAAACAACCACTTTGGAAGCACCTATCCTTTCAAGGTACAAGTTAATTTTGATATTCCTGTATTTGAAGGTCAGGTAGATGTGGATGCCCTGGACAAATGGTTAATTGTGCTAGAAGGTTATTTCTCTGTTCACCATTTTTCCAGCAGGGAGAAGATCACCTTCGTACTCCTTAAAGTGCTCCCCCGTGTCAAACATTGGTGGGAAACTTACTGGGAGAAACATTCCACAGAATATTCTGGAATATATGGGGCTAATCACACTTGGGATTTTTTTGTGGATGCAGTAAAGGAACAGTATTACCTTATTGGGAACTATGAGGATCACTATATGATATGGGCCACACTGCGATAAGAGAGGGGCCAAGAAGTTCTGAAGTTCACCAATACCTTCCATACTTGCACACCAAGATGGGTATCAAAGACATTGAATGACATTTGGTTCTGAAATATCGTGGGGCTCTACATAGATACATCCAAAATGAAATGGATTTTCTTAAATACTCGGTGCTTCTTATCGATATGTTGTTAAAATCAAGCAGAAATTTAAGCACTGGGACAAATAGGAATTCAATTCTTCAAATCCACAACAACCAAAGTATGATAAATATGGCCCTAACAAACAGTCTCCTAAAAACCATTCCAAGCCATAGGAAAAGAAGGGTCATGGGAAGACAAAGAAGGACACATGAAAATGGTGTGATTTCAACAAAATCCCCTAGAACAACACCGATGAATGTCGCTAAAAAAAATCATTGGTGGCCGAAATCAAAGACAAGAAGCCAAACCCTAATTCTGTATCTGATTCAGAAAATACTAACAGAAGATAGATCAGCAACGCAGACACCACTGTTATTATCGGGACTCCAACAATTCAACCAGAAGAACCAACAGATCCTGAAAATGGGGGGCATCTTTTTCATTCACGGATGTGGTTGAAGGGGACCCCGTTGCATTTTATTGTTGATAGTGGAAGCCAGAAGAACCTCATCTCAACAGAGGTCATCAAACAGTTGGGATTGTCGACAACACCACACCCACAACCATACAACATCAGGTGGCTTCGCCATGGATGAGATATTTGTTTCAGCCAACAGTGTTGATTGTCATACAACATCCAACTCTTCAAGGATGAGGTATCATGTGATGTTTCCCCACTATATTTTTGTGATGTTCTCTTGGGCCAACCATATATGTGGAAGCGCCATATTATCTATGAGTCTTGACCTCGTAGTGTCATTGTTGCTTTGTGGGGTCATCTCTACAGGATACCAGAGGTGGTTCCGACTATTGTCCCACCTAAATAGTGACACAAGGTATTATCTCATACTAAAAATTGTATATTCTTCACAACCTGTTCAAAAGGTGAACAAAAGGATACTGCAACCACTACATCCTTGGCCCAAGAACCTTCTATCCAACAAAAGCAGGTCGAAAAGACTGCAAAAAAGCACAAATATTCCTTCTGCACACAAAAATCTCATGTATCCAGACTAGTTAAAATGGTCCAACCTTTCTAGCCACAAGCTCGTGACAACATTCAAAAAGATAAGCAACGCAACTTCTCCAACAAGACAAGCATCTCATCAAGATGCAGATTCAACAAACTCTTTTCCCTCTCCCCCAAGCACTAAATGAAATGGATACCATTGTTTCCTAAGGGGGGAGTATTTATCCAAGTGGATATCAGGGACCTCCCACCTTTTCCAACTTGCTCAAAAAAAATTTCTAACAACTTTGTAAATTTACTAATTTTAACAGTTTCTAACTTCTGCGGCCATTTTGACGGCCTAAATGAAGGTTTTTCAGGATTGAGATTCTCAATGATATCCAAAGACTCTAATTAATCCCCCAATTGAATATCCTCGACGATACCTTTCCAACAAGCTATTGTGCGCCCCAAACAAAGATCGTATGCCAAAGTTACGCCCCCAAGAAGTTGATACACCAAACTACCCAAAATGGGGTCCACAAAAATGTTGGCTTTTCATTTTCCGAGGTTACGGTTTTGGATTTTCTTTATGATAAAAAATCATTTGGAGCCTCATTGTAAAATCATCTTTTCACGGATGCAAGTATGCATCACATCTCTTCTCAAAGATAAACTACCACCATTCTAGCGAGTCTTTCACACTGTGTTTTTACAGCCTTTGTACATTTTTCACTAATTAATAGAAAATTGTGTATTGTTGTATCTCTATGTTTATGGTTTCATCATCTCTGATACATTTCTATTATATTATTGGATATCCGATATATATCTATACATTGCTTTATTATATCTCCGCTCTCATTCTGTGCTGAAAATAATCTGGATCAGTGGTATCAGAGCAGGATGTTCTTGATCGTTTTTTCAATGCATATCCCCGACGAGGTCCAAGCATAGCAAGTTGGGTCTCGAGATTATATCTATTAAATAAAATTTCTCTCACATGCCCAAGAAACCCTCTATGGAGGAAGAAAAGAAAAATGACAAAGAAGATAATTCTATCAATCTATTGCTTGAGAAAGTTGTCACACAACAGAGGGACGAAATGATGGAGAATTTTTACCACATCCTTCAATGCCTGTCGATAGAAACATGTGCATCCTCATAAAACAACCACTTTGGAAGAACCTCTCCTTTCAAGGTATAGGTTAATTTTGATATTCCTGTATTTGAAGGTCATATAGATGCGGATGCCCTGGACAAATGGTTAAATCTGCTAGAAGGTTATTTCTTTGTTCACCAATTTTCAACAAGGAAAATTTCACCTTCACACTCCTTAAAGTTATCCCCCTTGTCAAACATTGGTGGGAAGCTTACTAGGAGCAAAGTTCCAAAGAAGATTCTGGAATATATGGGGTCGATCCCACTTGCGATTTTTTTGTGGATGCGGTAAAGGAACAATATTACCCTGTTGGAAACTATGAGAACCAGTATATGAGATGGACCACACTACGACAAGAGAGGGGCCAAGTAGTTTTGGAGTTCACCAATACCTTCCATACCTTGCGCACAAAGCTAGGTATCAAAGACTCTAAATGACATTTAGTTCTAAAATACTGTGGGGCTCTACACAGATACATCCAAACTGAAATGGATTTTTTGGACATCTCATCACTCAGTGTTTCTTATCGATATGTTTTTAAAATCGAGAAAAACTTTAAGCACCATAACAAATAGGAGTTCGGGTCTGCAAATCCGCAACAACCAAAGTATGATAAATATGGCCCTAACAAACAATCTCCCGAAAACCAGTCCAAGCCATAGGAAAGGAAGGGTCACAGGAAGACGAAGAAGGACACAGGAAAATTGTGTGATTTCCATAAAATCCCTTGTTACACCACTGATGAATGTTGATCAAAACAATCATTTGTGGCCAAAATCAAAGACAAGGAGTGGAACCCTGATTCAAAATATAATTCAAACAATACTAACAGAAGAAAGATCATTGACACTGATGCCACTGGTATTGTCGTGACCGCAACAATTCAACTAGAAGAACCAATATATCCTGAAGAGGGGGAGCACCTTTTTCATTCACATATGTGGGTGAAGGGGACCCCGTTGCAGTTTATTGTTGATAGTGGAAGCCATAAGAACCTCATCTTAGCATAGGTCATCAAACAGTTGGGATTGTTGACAAAACCACACCCACAACCATACAACATTGGGTGGCTTCACCAGGGATGACATCTTCATGTCAGCCAACAATGTCGATTGTTATATGACATCCATTCCTTCAACGATGAGGTATTATGTGATGTTTCCCCGCTGGATGTATGTGATTTTCTCTTGGGCCAACCATATATGTGGAAGCGCCATGCTATATATGAGTCTTGACCCTATAGTTTCATTGTTACTCTAGGGTTCATCTCTACAGAATAAGAGAGGTGGTTCTGACTACTGTCCCACCTAAACAGTGTCGCAAGGTAGTATCTCATACTACAAAATTTAGCTTCTTCAAAACTTGTTCAAAAGGTGAACAGAAGGATACTGGAACCACTACAACCTTGTCCCAAGCATCTTCTATCCTATAGAAGCAGGTTGAAAAGACTACAACAAAGTGAAAATATTCCTTCTTCACACAGACATCTCATGTATCCAGACTGGTTAAAAATGTCCAGCCCTTCTAGCCATAGGCTCATGACAACCTTCAAAAAGCTAAGCAGCGCAACTTCCCCAATAAGGAAAGCAACCCATCAATATGAAGATTTAGAAAACTCTTTTCCCTCTCCCCTGGGCACTCAATGCAATGGATACCATTTCTTCCTAAGGAGGGAGGATTGATCCAGGTGGATATCGGGGGCCACCCACCTTTTACACATTGCTCAAAACAGTTTTCTGACAATTTTGGAAATTTACTATTTTTAACAGTTTTTAACTTCTGGGGCCATTTTGAGGGCCTAAATGAAGGTTTTTCAGGATCGAGATTCTCAATGATAGGAAAATACTCTAACTGGGCCCCCAAAATGAATCTCCTCAATGATACCTTTCCAACGAGCTATCTCATCTTCCAAGGTTAGGGTTTTGTATTTTATTTATGATAAAAAGGCCTCTGGAGCCTCACTGTAAAATCATCTTCTCACAGATGCAAGTAGCCATCACATCTATTCTCCAAGATAAAATGCCACCATTATAGTGAGTATTTCACTCTGTATTTTTAATCTAGATCAATGGTATCATATCAGGCTGCTCTTGATAGTTTTTTTTAGTGCATGTCCCCGACAAGGTCCGAGTATAGCAAGTTGTGTCTCGATCATGTCTCTCTTGAAGACAATTGCTCTCGCATTCCCAAAAAACCCTCCATGGTGGAAGAAAATAAATATGACGGAGCATACCATTCTATCAATCAGTTGCTTGAGAAAGCTCTCACATGATAGAGGGACGAAATGATGGAGAATTTTTCCCACATCCTTCAACGCCTGTCGATAGCAACAGGCGCATCCTCATGAAACAACCACTTTGGAAGAACCTTTCCTTTCAAGGTACAGGTTAATTTTGATATTCCCATATTTGAAGGTCAAATAGATGTGGATGTCCTAGACAAATGGTTAAATATGTTAGAAGGTTATTTCTTTCTATCACCATTTTTTTGACAGGGAAAAGATCACCTTCGCACTCCTTAAAGCGCTCCCCCATGTCAAACATTGGTGGGAAACTTACTGGGAGAAAGGTTCCACAGAAGAGTCTGGAATATATGGGGTGGATCCCACTTGGTATTTTTTTTGTGGACATGGTAAAAGAGCAATATTACCTTGTTGGAAACTATGAGGATCAGTATAGGATATGGACCACACTGCAGCAAGAGAGGGGCCAAGTAGTTTCAAAGTTCACCAATACCTTCCATACCTTGCGCACCAAGCTAGGTATCAAAGACTCCAAACGAATTTTGGTTTTGAAATATCGTGGGGCTCTACACAGATACATCCAAACTGAAATGGGTTTTCTGGACATCTCATCACTCAGTGTTTCTTATCGATGTGTTTTTTAAATCAAGAATAAATTCAAGCACTAGAACAAACGGGAGTTCGGGTCTACAAATATGCAACAACCAAAGTATGATAAAAACGACCCTAAAAAATAGTCTCCCAAAAACTAGTCCAAGCCATAGAAAAAGAAGGTTCATGGGAAGATGAAGGACACCGAAAAATGGTGTGATTTCCACAAAATACCTTGGCACATCACCGATGAATTTCGCTCAAAACAGTCATTGGTGGCTTAAATCAAAGACAAGGAGATGAACCCTGATTCAGAATATGATTCAGAAAATACTACTAGAAGACATATCATTGATGCAGACACCACTGTTATTGTCATGACCACAACAATTCGACCAGGAGAACCAACATATCCTGAAGAGGGGGAGTGTCTTTTTCATTCACAAATGTGGGTGAAGGGGATCCTGATTCATTTTATTGTTGATAGTAGAAGCCAGAATAACCTCATCTCAATAAAGGTCGTCAAATAGTTGGGATTGTCGACAACACCACACCCACAACCATACAACATTGGGTGGCTTTTCTAGGGACGATATCTTTGTGTCAGCCAACAGTGTCAATTTTCATATGGCATCGATCCCTTCAAGGATGAGGTATTATGGGATGTTTCCCCGCTGGATGGCTGTGATTTTCTCTTGGGCCAGCCATATATGTGGAAGTGCCATGATATCTATGAGTCTTTACCCCGTAGAGTCACTATTACTCTGGGGGTTCATCTCTAAAGGATACAAGAGGTGGTTCCCACTACTATCCCACCTAAACAGTTATGCAAGGTAGTATCTCATACTACAAAATTTAGCTTCTTCAAAAACTGTTCAAAATGTGAACAAAAGGATACTGCAACCACTAGAGCCTTGGCCCAAACACCTTCTATCCAACAAAATAAGGTTGACAAGACTGCATCAAAGCGCAAAGATTCCTTCTTCACACATACATCTCATGTAGCCATATTGATTAAAATGGTCCAACCCTTCCATCCATAGGCTCGTGACAACCTTTAAAAATCTAAGCAACGCAACTTCTCCAACAAGGCAAGTAACTCATCAAGATGCAGATTCAACAAAATCTTTTCCCTCTCCCCTGGAAACTAAACACAAGGGATTTCATTGCTTCCTAGGGAGGGAGGATTGATTCATGTGGATATCGGGGGCCACCAGCCTTTTCCAACTCCCTCAAAATTTTTTTTTGGCAATTTTGGCAATTTACTATTTTTAACAATTTTAAACTTTCGGGGCCATTTTGAGGGCCTAAATGAAGGTTTTTCAGGATTGAGATTCTCAATGATAGTTGAAGAATCTAATTGATTCCCCAAAATTAATCTCCTCAATGATACCTTTCCAACAAGCTATCGTGTGCCCAAAACGGAGATCGTATGCCAAAGTTACGCCCACGGGAAGTTGATACACCAAACTACCCAAAATGGGGTCCATAAAACTATTGTCTTTTGATATTCTAGGGTTAGGGTTTTGGATTTATTTATGATAAAAATTCCTTTGGATCCTCATTGTAAAATCATCTTCTCAGGGATGCGAGTAGTCTTCACATCTCTTCTTAGAGATAATCTACCAGCATTCTGGGGATTCTTTCACTATGTATTTTTACAGTCTTTGTACATTTTTCGCTCATTAATAGAAAATTGTGTATTGTTGTATATTTGTGTTTATGGTTTCATATCTGATACATTTCTGTTATATTATTGTATATCCTAGATATCTCTGTACATTTCTTTATTATATCTCCACTCTCATTTTGTGCTGAAAATAATCCAGATCATTTAACTTTTAATGTGACAACTTCTTCAATATTCTGATAGTCAGTTTCTATGTTCAACATATGTATCTTCATAACTTCTTTCATTCTCTTTTCTTATTCAAGTTGGGTCTTCTAGGTGATGATTTCTTATTCAAGTTTTCTTTCTTGTTGACTAATTGTTTCTTCAAGCTTGTTTAAATCCTCAGATATTTCCTTAAGATGACTTGTTAAAAATTATTCTCTCTTCTATGCTTCCCTTCTTTCTGATACTATTTGGGCTTCCAAACACTGTTTTTATTTCAATTGATATCTGAGAGTTTCTTCAATCACTTTGGATTCATCTAGTTGAGCTTTTCGATTAATGAAAAATTGCATGGCTTCTCCATAACTTTCCTTTATCCTAACCATTTCTTCCTTGAGGGAGTTGTTTTCCCTTATATCTTTATTTATCTCACCTAAATTGTTGATTAGTACAGTTTCAAAGTCCATTATGTCTCCTTCACAATCTTCTCATTCTCAATCTGTCTAACACGATGAGATTCTTTCTACTTTTTCTACTTCATCATCTTTTTTAATCTGATTGGCATGATCTGGATCTCTGACAGAATGGGATTCCTTAAAGTATAGATTATGTAGCTTATCCCAAATTTATTTGGTTGATGAAAATTTTCCCACTTTTTATTTTATAGGTTATGATAATCCTTCCAAGATAAAATTCGTTGTTATTTTGTTGTTTCTCTTCAATTTCTTCTTGGTTGTAGTCTTTGGTTTCTTTGAAGTGGTGTATCCTATAACAACTGATTTCCAAACATCATATCCATGTGCCTACAAAAAATTTTCCATTCTTGTGCTCTACATATCATAGCTCAGAACAATCTAACCATCAAACCCTGGTACTCCAATCAATCTTAGTGTACTCCATGATATTCCTTCCAGTGATTAGACTATTTTCTTGAAGGAACCTCTCTGAAACCTATTACTAGAATACTGAGAGGGGGGGTGAATCAATATGATCATTTTTTTCCACTTTCAACTAAAATATATAGACTTCAACTTTATCAACAATATTCACTAGTTTATCACTTATGAAATCAATATATTATTGCATCATAAACAATATCATTCATTAGTGCATAATAAGAAACCACAGATACAGAGTACAATATCATTCGATTAAGGCATCCATGGTTAAGCTGGTTGGATGCACGTTTGGCCTGCCTTTCAATTAACGCACCTTTCAATAAACTGGCATGGTTAATCTGGATGCATGTTTCACCTTCTTTTCAATTAATGCATCAGTGATTAAAGAAATCGAAGTAATCCATTTCCTTCTTAAGGTATGATAGACCAAACTTGATCTTAGTGAATGTTAATCATCATCAGCAGCAACAGCAAAAACAACAACAACATCATCATCATCGTCATCATCATCATCATCATCACTGTATAATACAATCATAAGTAATAATCACTCACAAATTAATCATCAATAAAAATATTTTGAATAATAACTTATGATCATTAACACACACATATAATGATGATGGTGATTAATTTGTATAGTGTTATATAGTCGAATATATAAAAAACTATATTAATTTTGTTTATATGATTAGCATGTTATAATTATACATGTCACAATTATCAATTTAATTTTTCTAATAATGATATATGATAATTAATAATGAAAGTGTATAATCATATACAATCATCTTCAATATCATTATTATATATTCTTAATAAAAATATTGTAATTAACATTATTTTGTATAATATTACATAATCGAATATATAGAAGGTAAACTATAAAAATATTGTTTATGTTATTATAATAATATAATATAACTGCATATGATAATTATTTACAAATTAATCATTAATGACAATATTTTCAATAATAATATATCGTAATTAATCCTCGTATGCGGTGCCAACGGTCGGGGCCCAAGACACCCATGCGGTGCACCAAGTAGCCAACCCTCCATGCACAAGATGCCTTTCAGAAGGAGAGTGATTGATGAGATTTCAAATGAGAAAGGTGGCAGATAGATTGTTCCGAGAGGGGTACGTCACCCATCTTCCCAATCTTTGAAATTATGAATGTTACTAATGCAACATAGGAGAGATACATTGTTAGTAAACAAAGAATTATTATTTGGAGGTGGGAATTGAATGGAGGAAGTATAGACAGGAAAGTGGCAAATTATTATCTCGATAAGTGTCTTTCCTATTGGAATCGATGGTTTAATTAATTTTTTAATTACAAATTCCTATCTTACAGTCAACAATTAGAGATGTTGGCATATTCTTAGTCGTCGCTCCAAATCAATCAATGAGATTTAATTTCATAACTTCTTTGCATTTATGAATGCATATGTTTTCCTTGTTTACTTTTTCACATTTACTTAATAAAATTAAAAAATTATTGCGCTTACCACTAATTGCCATATTTAACTATTTAACAATTATTAATGTGTAAAATGTTACTTTTTGTCTACCTTTCGATTAAGGCATCCATGGTTAAGCTGGTTGGATGCACGTTTGGCCGGCCTTTCAATTAACGCACCTTTCAATGAACTGGCATGGTTAATCTGGATGCATGTTTCGCCTTCTTTTCAATTAATGCATCAGTGATTAAAGTGACATTTGGATGCATGTTGGATGCCACGTTTGGGTGGCTTTTCAAATTTTAAACACTCACAGCTGATACGAACTCATTTTATTTGATGCCTCCATCTAAACTACCAAACTGCAAACTACCAAACAGGATCAGTCACGGCTCGACCAACCATTCTTTCACCAAAGTGAGTCGGAAAAGCATTCTAAATTAACCTATAATGTGTAATGCCAAAGTTTGCAGAATGTAAAACACAGAAAATTGAAGACGTAGGCCTGAAAGCAACCAAAAAAATTGAAATTGGCCAGAAATTGAATGTGTAATGCCAAAGTTTGCAGAATGTAAAACACAGAAAATTGAAGACGTAGGCCTGAAAGCAACCAAAAAAATTGAAATTGGCCAGAAATTGAAGTCTACGTAGGGTGACTTTGGAAACAAAAATACATTAGGGTTAGGGCAATGATGAAAATACATTGCATCAGCAATGATTAATGATTATTAGAGTTAGGGTAATGATGAAAATACAATGCAATGTAGTTAGAATCTTAAATAATTTACTAAGATGGTATATTCAAAAAATAGATTAAATGATTCATTGTAAATGCTTGTATTATATTTGGAAAACTTCAATTTCATTGTACTATATTATTATTTAAAAAAAAAATATTGTATTATATTTAAGGGTGAAGAAGAATTGAACGTTGTTGTATTGAGGATTTAGCCAATAAGACCAATGATGCTTCTATAGACAAGCCAAGGTTTGATCTGCAAAGGGTTGAGAGGATTGCTAATTTCTTGAATTAGAGTTTCATTATGTATGCACAAAAATCAATATCGTTTATCTTTCTGCAGTCTTGAATAATTAAAAAAATACCACCCCATACATATATATAAAACAAATAATGACTTACTGGTAGAGGGATGAATTTTGATAGATTTCTGCAAAATCTACTCCAAGACAAATTACTGAATTGATTGATGTTACTTCCAACATCCATGTAGCAGGGTTGTATCCAGGTGTGATTTTTGCAACACCTTCCATAGCCTCCAAATAGTCCACAAGAGCTAAGGACTGGGGACCAAGAGGTCCCACGTAGATCAACTGTCCTTGTTTCATCAATAACAATTGTATTTACACGAGAAGGAAGAAATATAATGATAATACAATTATAAAAAAAATTATTAGAATTTTCGAATGATTGGAAAATCTAAATTTTCATATTATTAGTAAAAATAATTTGTTAATAATTAGAAAACGTTTGTTATAAAATTAAATTATAAAATTAAATGTTATAATTCCAATCTAATAAATAAAAAATGGAGTTCTTCAATTTTATTATTATTAAAAATAAAAAAACAAAAATTTATAATAAAATAGTTTTGATGTTTTTAATATATTTTCACTATTTATTTATAAAGAGATGTGAAAGAATAAATTCTAACATTAATTCTTTTATTTTAATAAAAAATGAATTCTAAAATTAATTGTAAAAGTGTATGTGGTGGTGAGAAATATTTTTAATAAAATAGTTTTCAAGTTTTTAAATATATTTGGACGAGTTATAAAGAAGATATGAAAGTAGTCACTTTTAAGAAAAACAAATTCTAACATTAATCCTTTAATTTGAATAAAAATTGAATTCTAAAACTAAGTGTGTGCTACTATTAATCCTTTAATTTTAAATAAAAATTGAATTCAAAAATTAATTGTAGAAATGTATGTGGTGGTGAGTGCATAATAGTTTGTATTAAGACAAGTGATAATATTTTCCACTAAATTGCCTCTTATGAGGTAAATGATTTTTTGGTTATAAGTTTTTTTCTCATTTTGTTTTCTATTTCTTTCTTTATGAGAGTAGAAGCCCATATACTATGGGACCGGGTTAATGTAATGTGGACCATTCATTTGTCTCACCAATCAACAATAAGAATAGGGTAGAGTTATTTCTATTATAATTTGTATTAGGGTTACTAACAATACATTATTGTGTTAAGAACTCATTATATATGATATTATTAATATTAAATGTTAATGTAATATGGACAATTTATTATATTAATAATTATTAATAATATTATTAATCGCTATTAACAATGGTCATAATTAATATAGGGGTATTAGTTATTATTAATATACTTATTAACTATATTATAAAATGGGTACCTTAAGGGTATGTATGTATATTATACATACATACCCTATATACAATAATTATTAATTAATATTAATAATTAACCATGTCAACAATAATGTATTAACAATATATTAAGGTCAATGCACTTAGGGCTATGGTTATTATGGTTATTAGGGTTAGGGTTATTAGGGTTATTATGATTAGTGTTAGCACCATATTAGAACAATACTAAACTTTGGTCCACATCAAGCTCAACCATGGTTAACCTTAGTCAACCATGGAAAATCATACTCAAGCATTTGAAAACCATAGTCAAGTTTATTTTCTATCAATGTTTTTAGAACAAGTAAAAATCATCATCGGTAAAGTTAAAGATGATTTTCTATCAATGTCCTTAGAAAAAGTATGATTCTAAGTTTCATTCTATGTAATACAACACATCAGTTCAAAGTTCCTATCTTTTTGAGAAAGGAAACACCTTGTAATATTGTTTCAAAAATATTGGACAAAACATCATTTTCAAAACATGTCAAACATAAAGAAACATTGTCATGTGAAACAAATAACTCAACATTTCCATTTCATGAGAAAAACCAAATGTTTCAACATGAGGAACACAGTAATGTTTCAATTTGACAAGCATAGTAGCGTCACAATCTAGCAAAAATAGCAACATCACAATGTCACAAACATAGCCCTATAATTGCAATGTCACGAACATATCCTATCTATCGCAATGGGACGAACATCGCCATATTGTTGCAATCTGACGAACATAACAACGTCACATTATGACAAACATAGTAACGTCGCAATGTGACAAGCATAGCCCTATTGTTGCAATGTGATGAACATAGCCCTATCGTCACAATGTGAAAAACGCATCCCCATCATTGCAATGTGATTAACATGCCCATACATTGTAATATTTTTTGAAAAATCTTGAACAAAACTTCATTTTCAAAACATGTCAAACATAAATCAACTTTATCATGTGAAAAAATAACTCGACGTTTCCATTTCACTAGCAAAACCATATGTTGCAACATGAGGAACATAGTAATGTTGGAATTTGACAAGAATAGTAGTGTCAGAATCTAGAAAACATAGTAACATCACAATGTCCCAAACATATCCTTGTCATCACAATGGCACAAACATATCTCATCTGTCGCAATGTGACGAACATAGCCATATCGTCGCAGTGTGACGAATAGATCCATATCGTCGTAGTGTGACGAACATAGTAGCGTCACATTCTGACAAACATAGTAACGCCGCAATATGGCGAACATAGCCTTATCATCGCAATATGACAAACATAGCCCCGTCATTGCAATGTGATAAGAATGCCCATATTTTCACAATGTGATGAACATATCCCCATCGTTGCAATGCAATGAACATATCCTCATAGCCTCAATGTGTGGTTTACTCAAAAGTTTCAACATGAGGAACATAGTAATGTTGTAATATGATGGACATAATAGATTCATAAGCTAACAATCATAGTAACATTGCAATGTTAAAAACATAGCCTTGTCATCGAAATATCATGAGCATATCCCATCTGTCTCAATGTGACGAACATAACCATATTGTCGCAATGTGACAAACATAGTAGCGTCACATTCTGACAAACATAGTAACGTTGCAATGTGATGAACATATCCTTATCGTCGCAATGTGATGAACATGGCCCTGTTTTCGCAATGTGATGAACATATCCTTGTCGTCGCAATGCGATGAACATTCCCTCATCATCGCAATCTATGCTTTACTCAAATGTTTCAACAGGAGGAACATAGTAATGTTGTAATATGACAAACATAGTAGAGTCATAATCTGACAATCATAGTAACATTGCAATGTTAAAAACATAACCTTCTCATTGCAATGTGATGAACAAATCCCAGTCGTTGAAATGTGACAAACATAACCATATTGTCACAATTTGTTGAACATAGTAGTGTCACATAATGACAAACATAATAACGTCGCATTGTGATCAACATAGTCGTGTCATCGCAATGTAATGAACATAGCCCTATCCTCCTAATGTGATGGACATAGCCTTGTCATCCCTATGTGATGAACATAACCTCATTGTCGCAATGTGACACAAATATACTAACGTCATAATGTGAGAAACATTTCCAAATCTCGCAATGTGTCGAATATAACCCTTTGTTTTAATATGATGTATGCAAATCAATATTTCAATGTGACAAACATAGTCGAACATTGCATGAAATGACCATTTCTCGATGTCGTAATGTGACAAAAATAACCCACACCCACAGTCAGAATGTGACTAACCTAAACCATGGTTAAACATAATCAACATGGTCCAGCATAATCCACTCCACATTGTCTATGAAATTAAAATTAATGACATCGATCGACGTATATCAACCACTTTTATAAAGTGGTTGTTGCTAGTAATATGATAAGGGAAATTCGTGGTGAGACTGTGATGATGAGAACACCAAGTGGTAACACGTCACTTCGTCATGTGCTTTGAGTTGAGGTTCTATACGGTAGAAATTATTTTGGGATTAGAGGTTGGCCCTGGGATGATAGCTTGGGGTAGCTCATAGAAGAGAACCTAACATGATGTATAGGTAATCCTTCTATCCCCTCCATGGTTTTGTTTTGTGAGAATTGTTCCATTCTAAATGTTTCGATCTTAGGAGTTGTTTTGGTTTTAATTTTTCAAGATTGGTTGGAAGGGCATAGTATTTCTAGTAGAAGTCTCTGGGATCTCTCTAGTTGGTTCACAATTGATAATGTTGTTGGGTCTATAAGTATTTTGTTCATGTTTCGACTCCAATATCCATTTTTGTGTGAGCCTCTAAGAACTTAGGATGGAAATAGGTGTTGGAAAGGGGGGGGAGGAGAGGAAAAATAAGGCTAGGGGGAGTGTAATGTCACCTAGCACAATATTTTTTTTTTATATTGATACTTATTATAATTGCTAATATCATTAATCTAATCCTACTTTTGTTCGTTAATATATTGATATAAATAATTAATCTTCATGATAATAAATGATAAGATAAATCGAAAGAGTTTCTCTCCATGAATAAACTTCTTATTTATAATCATTCAATTCTCCATCGAATTTCCTGGTAAGTACTTCACCCAAATTAAAATATTTTTACCAAACTTCTATTCCCATAATAAATTCAATACATATCTCTATTCTTGTAATTGAACTCTTAAATAATATTGCAGAGTCATGTCAGAAGTTAGAAAGGATTTATTATCCTTCTTTTATACTTGATATTTACTCTTCCCCCTTTCAACCCAAACGTTTTTTATATTCCAGTTGGTTATATCACGTTTACTTGTAAACAAGTGTTTAAAAAATTGTTGGCCCTTGACCAGGTTTTGTGGAAATGTTGGTCATGTTTGACCAATTTTGGGGACTTCAATGGGCTAGTCGAAGACGAAGCGCCAAGTGAAGCGGAGATCATGGGATCTCGCCCCCTTTTGTGAGATTTTTTGTTTAGGGTTTATGTAACAAGTATGGGATGTCGGCCCATGGGTTTACCCATGTTTAGACCCCATTTGTAATGTATAAATAGATATATAGGTGATGTAAGAAAGCATTATTACAAGTGAAGAGACCTAGTAGAATCGGCTTAGTGCAGAGCCAGAGGCTTTGTGCATACTATGTGCTAAGACTTGCAGAGCTAAGTGGAAGTGATTGTAATATCTTGTGTGCAGACTGTGTAAGAAGGATTTGTGTTGTGACCTAACTCGAGGAAGGAGGATCTGGCGAGGTGGAAGGAGATCTCATGTCCTATGTGGAGTTGGATTTGTGGCTCTGTGCATTGAAAGAAGATAATAAAGAAGAAGAAGAGTTGGTGGACGTATCCCCACACTGGGGGTGAACCACGTATATCCTGTGTTATGGTTTCTTTGTGTGATTGATGTGATTTATGCTTAGTGTTGTCGTATTTATGTATGTTAGATGCATATGATATAGTATCTTAGTGTTTAGTAATGTGAATGAATG
This sequence comes from Picea mariana, assembly GCA_032191745.1. Lineage (NCBI taxonomy): Eukaryota > Viridiplantae > Streptophyta > Pinopsida > Pinales > Pinaceae > Picea > Picea mariana. Next base: position 219,521 of record JASDQU010012683.1, on the reverse strand, counting down.
CTAGATCTACTCTATTTCTATCTGCTAAGTTCTTGGGTTGTATTAGATATTGTTGAATACTGTGTTGTTCTGTAATTAGGGTTTTACCTGTGATGTGAATAAGAGTTAAATGCTAATGAATGTTAACTGCTAAGTGCTTTGTTAAGTATTGTAATCAGAGATCTATGTCCCATCTAGGCTGCAGACACTTGAGTCATGCAACCCCCCTACCTCTACCTCAGGTGAGACTTCATCTGCTTCACAGGTGTTGCCGAAATGGTTCGTATTTAAGGGTTTGTTGGTGCGTTGTTGTAGCATTGAACCTTGGGTCTACCCCTGTGCCAACAAATGGTTCTGTTTTCAAGACCTGAAACTATGATTGTTGGGAACTAAAGAAAAGAGAAATCTATGTGCGTAGATCTGTTGATGTAGTGTGCAGTACTCTACTTGACTTGTGAAGTTCCATGCTAAGAAAAGAAGTCTGATCTGAAGAAAAGAGGTAAGATCTTAAAGCTTTGTGCTCTGATAAAGGTAATATAAGTGGAAATTTTTGCTTCGAAATAATGGATCGAGGTATGTTTGATAGATTTGGTCCTAGTCTGAAAACTAGGGAACAACTTGAAGAAAGAACATATGATATGAATAGAGCTGATAGAAATAGTGAAAGATATGTTATTCCTATCCATAGAAAGAATTGTTGGACTAACAAGTAGATGCAGGATCCTAGAAATAATTTTTTGCAAGTCCATCACTATGATCCCAATGTGCAGTACAGGAAAGGTTGGGGACCGTTTAAGAGAAAGAGAGGATTGACTCTTTGTTATATTTGTAGAAGACCAAGACATCTTGCTAAGGAATGCCCTAGTAAAAGTCCTATTTTCCTTTGTTATAAATCCGTGGGCCATGAAGTTTTGGATTTCCCTAGAATGATTGCTAAAGTTGAAAAGATGAATATGAGACAAGAAAACCCTGAGGAAGGCCAAGAGACTAAGAATATGCTAAAAAACAGAAACAATCAGAGGCTATATTATTGCAGATGAAAGAAACATTGAATGATCATAGAGATACCAGTTTATCAGAGATCTTAAAAGAGAAAGATTCCATAGAAGAAAGAATAGGAGACTTCAACATAGACTGTGTATTGGATGCAGAAACACAGGTGAACATTATGACAGAAAGTACTTGGGAAATATTAGAAAAGCCTATTATGATTCCTTCATTGGGAAGAATAGGATTGTATAAAGGAAAGCTTATAAATCTATGTGGAAGACTTACCCATGTACCTATGATTGCTCATGGAACATCAACAGAAGAAGAATTCGAGGTCATTAAGTTTGTTGAGAACAATGACCCCCTTGCACTTTTGTTAGGAAGGACTTGAATTGAGAAAGATCAGATCCAATGGAAAGAAGAAGAGGAAGCAATAGAATAGAAAAAGAAATAATTAAGGGACCAAAGACTTAATTGTCGAAGTTGAAAGAACACAAGAAGGCTTAAAGAACTTATCCATACATGAGAGTATAGAATCTACTCCAGAAACAGTAAGAGAATAAGTATTACCCTCGAACCCTATGAAAGACCCTCAATTGTGCGAAGTTACTATGCCAAGAGGAGATAAGAACAAGAATGGAAAGAGGAATCCAAAGATGCAGATCACAGGAAAGAAAGATAGAAAACTCAGTAAGAAGAAAGAAAAGCTAGAAAAATTGCAAGAGGTTCCAGACAGGACTTCACAGAAGGAAGGCTTGCAGAACTTGAACCTCATCGGAATAGTAGAGTAGCGCATATTGGCACTTTTCCACGACAGAGCGATATGACAGTTGGAGGCGTCTTGATGCTCCAGAATAGATAGAAATGCGGTTATTGCCAGAACAATCGCCATTGGACCGTTGGGACCATGCCATAATAGACAGAATTGCATTGGTTGAGGACTTCCTACCCGTTGGAAGAATCTGTTACATCTTATCTATTTAACCCGTCGAATTTCTTACCGTGGGAAATTTTTCCAATTGTGATTATTTTAGCCCACAAAGAGTTGACTATTACCACGTTGTGCTTATTGAGACCTCGCCATCCATTCTACTACCTTGATTATTTTTTCACCGACCTGAGATATCAGATCTCGAGTGTGTATGTCGAGTGACTTAAGTGCGGTAGTGAAATCCGTCGAAGAGATTCTCATGTACCTCATAGCTGAGAAGGTCATGTCGGCAGAAGCACAAGCTTCGTCAACAAGAGGAGTGCAAGCATTCCCATCGACTACACATCAATCTAGGCCCTCCCAAACTGCAATAGAGAAATGAACCAAGCATCGTGATGACTTGGCAAATGCGAACCTCATCCCATCAATCCTACCCAACTACATCCTGCCTCTGGCTGGCGCGGTAAGTCGCGATAGCATCCCAAGGGACTTCGACTACACACTGATTGCTACATACCTCCCAAAGGGGATACACACAATAGGACCATAGTTGGAAAGGATTATGATGCTTAAGATTAGTGACTTCAACTTGGGATATCACAAAAACTATGGAATTCTCGCACCACACAAGTATTTGACCAAGACAATGGGGAATAATTCGAAGATCATCCCCCAGTCGTGGACCATGGACATCGCAAAATAAACCATCCTCAATGTAATGAAGTTACCACACTTCAGTAGACATAAGGAGGTTAACATGTGTGTTAAACTCTTATTTTCATGCTTCCATGATGGTTACCTATGGTTGTACTGGCGCATCACAGTAGATACAATGTTGATCCATTGGATCATTGGATTGAGCATGCAAGGACCAGACCCACAAGACTTTTACCAAGGGAAGGTTTCATATCGCACCCTGGCACAGAAAATAAAAGACACCTATGGAGATGTGGAGAAGGGGAAGCAACGCTATAAGGTAGCCTCCATCCATAATGGTGCAGTGCACCTAGCTTTCTAGTTGATCATTGGTAAGCTTGTCAGGAAGAATAGGCCAACACGGGTCACGGGGTTTGTTGTCGACCTCACAGGAAAATGCGTTGAAGGGCTGCAAATGAACTGGGCAAGCTACCTCATCAAACAGTTAGAGAAAGAATGTCGTGAAGCTCGGGATCAGGGTTATGAGTTTCATTTCAGTTGGCTATTGATTCTCATTACCTTCATTGCTTGGGAGATGCCATAAGGAGAGACCTTCCCTGAAATTGAGTCGTTTGAACCACTAGCTACGAAGTTCACTACACTATGGTATTCGAGCGACATGGCAAAGAAATGGTAGTCAAACACGGTGTTCCATACCTATTATCTACAACTGAAGAGGGCCATTGAATCCTTCCTTTGCATGGCGTCAAACACTCTGCACAGGTTCAGGCCACTTGTGAAACTTGTGAAGTTCCATGTAGACATGCACTTCATCTATATCACTATGCACGGAAATGAACAAAAAGAAGAGCTTCAGTTCTATTACAAACTCAAAGAGGAGGACATGGAAGAAATAACCAAGGAATGTCCTGTCGAGTTCCTTATACCAGTTGACTAGGAAGAACTCTCAAACCCCGACCTCAATGAAATCCCTATGGTCACTCATGAAGAATATGATGCACCCAATAGAAGCAAGAAGAAAAAGAAGGAAGAGGTACAAGAATTGAGCAGCGCATCAAAGGAAACTACACCATATTCACTTGAAGGGGGAAGAGGTGATGAAGTAGACAAAGAAGATGATGAAGGGGAAGAATACAAGAAAAAGAAAGGTGAAGTAACACCGCCTAAAGATCCCCTGACATAGACAAAAACATCCAAGAAAAGAAAGGGTTCCCCGACGAAACCTTCATTGCATAAGAAGTCAAAAGCCAATAAAACTCCATTCCACACTGTTCTCACGGTGGATGAAAATGACCTTATTGTTGTCGTTGTATCAGATACCTCAGAGGACATATTGTAGTGAAGAGAAGCCACACATGAGACAATGTTTGAAAGGATCGAGGTGGAGCTCAAAGTCATACAACATGCTCTTTATTCGAGTCTCACAGTGCCTACTGTGTTGTTGTCAGCAGGGGACATAGAAGTAGGGTATGAACCTACCCAACTACGCAGACTATTAGACTCGATAGAGGCTCACCTTCATCATTTCCAAGAGGAAAAAGAATAGGCCACAGAGGCCCTGAAGAAAGCAAAGGAGGAAGCCATAGAGAAATGTTAGGTTGTGCAACAAGATAAAGATGACCTCCAGGTGAAGTTTGCAGAGGATAGAGCACATAACCAAAAGGATAAAGAACAATTGTTCACATATCATATGGGAGTCAAGGAGGTAGTCATTAGATCTCTTTGCTCAGTATCGGGCCACATACAAATAGAAGAATACACAGTGGAGAGTCAAGTGGAGAAGCTCACTGAATCCATTCAGCAGCTCCAAGCACAAATAGCAGAACTGGAACTACAAGTCGTGCCAAGCACTCCGCAGGAAATGCGAGATCAGAGAGAGGAAATTGTTAAGAGCGCAGTCGAAAGAATTAAGACATTAACCTTGTAATGCAAGCAACTCAGCAGTCAAAGTGCACAGACCTACGAGCACCTTGTAGAGAACCCTAACCTAAGGACATTGGAGTCACAGCTCCAGGAGGAAAAGTAACAATTAGCAACAGTGCAAGCATAGTTAAAGCTACTGTCACTGGTCGAGAGGATGAAAAGGTCATAGAAAAAGCGCACAGTTCAGGTCCATGACATCCATAGTAAATTCATGGAAGTGACCCAGAGTCTATAGCCAGTACAGGATGAAGCTTGCACACTTTTTTAGGAGATTGAAGGACAAGGTGCACAGCTAGAACAAGTAGTCACCGTGGTAGAAAAATTCTTGTAAGGACCAGTGACTGAGAAAGTTATTCAAGAGTTTGTTGAGCATGAGGCTCTAATAAAGCAACAGGTCGAAGAATCTCGAGCCAAGATCGATGCCTTCAAGGAAAAGTTACCTAGATCAGAGTGACTCGAGACAAGTCATAGGTGAGTGTTGGGGGCTTGTTGGCCCTTAACTAGGTTTTGTGGAAATGCTGGTCATTTTGACAAATTTTGGGGACTTCGACAGGCTGGTCGAAGACAAAGTACCACGCGAAGAGATCATGGGATCTCGCCTCCTTTTGTGAGATTTTTGGGTTTAGGGTTTATGTAATGGGTATGGGATGTCGACCTATGGGTTTACCCATGTTTAGGCCCCATTTGTAACATATAAATAGATATATAGGAGATGTAAGAAAGCATTATTACAAGTGAAGAGACCTAGTAGAATCAACTTAGTGTAGAGTTGGAGTCTTTGTGCATACTATGTGCTAAGACTTGCAGAGCTAAGTGTAAGTGATTGTAAGAGCTTGTGTGTAGACTGTGTAAGAAGGATTTTTGTTGTGACGTAACTCGGGGAAGGAGGATCTGGCGAGGTGTGCGCAGATCTCCTATCCTATGTGGAGTTGATTTTGTGGCTCTGTGCATTGAAAGAAGATAATAAAGAAGAAGANGTGGACGTAGCCCCACGCTGGGGGTGAACCATGTATATCATGTGTTATGGTTGCTTTGTGTGATTGATGTGACTTATGATTAGTGTTGTCATCTTTATGTATGTTAGATGCATCTGATATAGTAGCTTGGTGTTTAGTAACATGAATGAATGCTAGATCTACTCTATTTCTATATGCTAAGTGCTTGGGTGTGTTAGATATTGTTGAATACTGCGTTGTTAGGTAATTAGGGTTTTACCTGCGATTTGAATAAGGGTTAAATGCTAATGAATGTTAACTGCTAAGTGCTTTGTTAAGTATTGTAATCACTCTTTATGACAGAGTTCTCCTAACTATGTACCCAAACTCTTATGTATTGGCATGCATTACTCCAAACTCTTATGCATTGGCATGCATTACTCTCATTATATCATGGTAAAGGAAAACTATGGAGCTATTTCTCCATTGATAGTGATAGGGTTTTGAATCTCCATTGCATTCAACTATCATAGAGCTCTTGTGATATTCAACACTTGAGTATGAGGTAAACGGATTTAGACTTGCTTCCTTTGTTATGTTTATGGATTTAGACTTGCTTCCTTAGTTATGTTTATGGATTCGTTCTATGAAATCTCTTCAACTAATAAAATTTCATGACCCCTCATGACGTCTATAAATCTTACCATATCATGACCCCTCAATAACCACTTCAAGAGAAAAATATACATATTGACAAGGTACATAAACAATATGTAAAAATTTTAATAATTTTATTTCCAGAGTTATATGTATAAAATTTCAATTATCTTCTTGCTATCTTATGATGGTCTCGTCGTCTACACAAGGTAACAACTTTGTGGGACATGACAGTTATGGAATGGTAAAGGAAAGTCCCATAGGGATTTGGTACTCACACTATGTCGAGCTAGCTATGGCACATCTCAAAGTTACATAAGGTTTGAGTTGGACAATCTCACTTAAACATTGTCGACGTCGCCACATGATAATGTATAAGGATCAATAATCTTACTCATTATGTATTAAGGTATAGGGTTTGATACTCTTACTCCTATATTATTAGTTAGAAACCAAAATGATATTAACCTATAGTCATTTCTATTACAGGGTAGTTGATGCCTTCCTGGCATGCATCCCATTTCTTATAATCCATCAGAGCATAAGCAGGTAACTTGGTTCAGATTCCTTCTTATAAGAGTGAGGTTAACAATTTGTTTACTTCACAGTTATGTTATTTATAAACATATGGATAGCGGTTTATTCTTTTTATGGGTTTTGTTTCTCCTGGCAACAATTTCTATACTTTATTTACAGATAGATAGAGAATAACTCTTAGTATTGGAACAATATTCCATGTGAATATTGCAATACACATCCATGTTTTGTCTTTCAGACACGCTGGTTTCATATTTGGCCACACAATAGTTTCAGATAATATTCCAATAATATGTGTGTATGTGCATGTGTGTTTGTGTGTGTGCGTGTGTGTCTGTGTATACAAAAATCTATTTTATATATACAAGAAACTTACCACCTAAATTAAAAGTAGTTTTCATCTGGTATAAGAATACAAAGTCTTTAACAAATTTATTCGTTTTTCCTTGAAATGCATAAACAAAAGTTTTGATAATGATAATAACCTACAGGTTAGTATGCATTTCTCTTAAAAAGATAGGTGTACAATATCTTTTTTACTTATATTTCTTGTTGCAAATATGATTTCAATAATCTTTCTAAAAGAGATAACAAGTTGGTATTAAGCTATTATCTAGTATCAAATAATGTATGATGGAATAAATAAATATAAAGAGTGCATAATCCCATAATTACTCTACAATAACATTATTATTCTTTTTCTCCAAGTTAACAAATAATATCTAGAATAATAGAAATATATCCACTAAACAATTAGAAAAAATATATGAGTTTCCTTCAGAAGTGGGGACAAACTGAGTAAAGAATTCAATTCCTCCCAAGCATAGACCAGAACAACCAAGTTACTTTCTCTTATCACCCCTAAGATTAATTTATTATTTCACAAGGACTAAAGATGATCTAAATAAGGTTTCTTATGTAATTCGTCTAGAATCAAATTCTTTAATTTTTTTTTGTTTGGAACATAAATTATGTTTTGGTACAGCATTAAACCTTCCTGACTACAGCTGAAATTTGATTTTTCTTCAATTGATCTATCTTTCTGAAATTTTCCCTAATTTTTTTGTAATTTACATCATTTTTTGTTGCAGATATAATTTTTTGTTTCAAATCGGATTGTATATTACTGCTGGAAATTGCATTTATTTTCAAGTGAATCTTATATCTTGTTTTTTTTTTCCTTTAATATGTTCTATTTCAAAATCGTACCCACTTGGGAAACAAAAACATCTATCTTGTCTTGCATTCAAGTTCTTTTGGCTAAAAAAGTGTTTAAGACTAACATTATTTGTTTTCAACAAAAAATTCCTTCCTAATAAGTAGTGTCACCACATTTTTAGAGCATCCACAATAGAAGTAAATTCTAAATCGTGAGGTGTATAATTTTCTTTGTGAGGTTTTAGTTTCTGGGAATCATAGGAAATTACATAATCATCCCGCATTAACACTCCCCTTTGAAGCATCAATACAAACCACAAAGTACTTATCTGGGTCTTCTATCCTCAAGATAGGTGTTGTTGTTAACAATTGTTTTATATTTTCAAAGCTTTCTTGACATTTTTCGTTCCATTTAAATATGATTCCCTTTTTTTGCAAGGAGGTTATTGGATAGGTAAGTTTTAAAAACCCCTCTATGAAACTACGATAATACCTTGTAATTCCCATGAAAGATCAGACATATGATGCATCCTTTGGAAATAACCAATCTGTGATTGCTTTGAACTTTTCTAAGTCAATTGAAATCCCTTATCCTAAAATTGCGTGCCCCAAATACTATACTTTATCCTGGTAAAATTCACAGTTATTGAACTTGGTTTACAATTGATATTCTCTAAGTGTTTGTAAAACCATTCTTAAGTGTTCTTCGTGTTCTTATTTAGTCTTTGAGTAAATCAATATATCATCGATGAACATTGTTACAAAATTGTACAAATACTTTTTCAATACTTTGTTCATTAGGCACATAAATGTAGATAGTACACTTTTTAATCCAAAGGATACAACTATAAACTCATAATGTCCATATCTGGTTTGAAAATAAGTCTCATGAATATCCTCATCTTTAATCCTAACCTGATGGTATCTTGACCATAAGTCTATTTTTGAAAATATCTTAGATTCTCCTACTTGATCAAACAAGTCATCAATATGGGGTAAATGATATTTATTCTTAATCGTCATCTTATTAAGTTGTCTATAATCAATGCACAACCTAAAAGTTCCATCCTTCTTTTTAACAAACAAGACTAGTGCTCCCCATCGAGACACACTAGGTATGATGTAATGTTTATCCATCAACTCCTAAAGCTACATTTTAAGTTCAATCAACTCTGGAGTACTCATCTAGTAAGGGGATTTAGACACTAGCGCAGATCTAGGTACTAAATCTATGGTAATTTCTATGTCTCGTCTAGGAGGTAATCCTAGAATTTCTTCTCGAAACACATCCTGAAATTTCCTCAATATAATATCTTTGGTCAACATATTTTCAAATATTTCATATTTTTTTTCAGATATGTGCAAAACATATATCTCACATCCTTTTCTTGCATTCCTTTTCAATTGTAGAGAAGAGATATTTCTTACCAACCCACCACACAGTATTCCTTTAATTTTTATGCCTTTGCCAAATTCATCGAAACGGTTAAAAGTTTTATCGCGAGAGTTTACAATAGCTGAATGCTTTTCCAGCCAATCCATGCCTATGAGTAAATCATAATATCCTAAGGGTAATATTTTTAAATTTACTTTAGTCTCCATTTCATTCATAATTACTGTACAAACTTTTACCATTTCTATGACCTTTCATTTTGTTCCAGTGGCTAATTGAACTAACCAAGACTTCTTATGTTTGATTTTATATATTTTACATCCTTCTACCATTGTAGGTGAAATATAACTTAGACTTGCACCAGGGTCTATTAAAATGGATACAAGTTTCTGATTAATCATAACTTCTACTTCCACCATGGAAGATTGATGTTTAGCTTGTCGATTTTCCAAGACTACATTGATATTGTAAGTACATCTTGGATGTTGTTTACTATTGTTTCTTTGTGGATGTTGTGTACTGCCAGGTTTCTACTTTTATTTAGAAGACAATATCAATACAAGTGAGGTTATTTGTAGCCCCAACATTGTAAAGGCGGCCTAACTATCTTGTTTACCAAATATGTGGTTTTACTATTGTTCTGAATTGATACACTTTTCTTTTCATTGTATATATTTCTCCTAATTTGTAGCTCCATGTTTTTTTTTCTTTCAAACCTCTGCTTGAATTGAGTGAAGCATAACTTGGCACACCTTATTTCCTCATCCATTGTCTTAGGATTAAGAAATTCAATTTTATCTTTGTATACTTGAGGAAGAAAACTCATACAACTATGAACCTTTTCCTTTTCCTCTCTAAGGTAAGGTACATATCTCATGAAATTCACATACTTAGTAACAAAATCCTCAATAGTCATATGTCCTAATTTGAGATCATGAAATTCCTTGGTTTTTTTGTCAAAATATCTTCATGTTAAATACTTTTGTTTAAAATATGTTTTGAATTTTTTCCAATTTAGTTCATTGCTCCTAATCTTGTTCATTGTCTTAGTTTCCTACTACCAAATGGAATATTTACCATTCAACTGGTAAAAATCCAACCTAGCCCTCGAATTTCCTGGGTAGTTGTATATTTGAAAATATTTTCCCGTATTCAGGAGCCAAGCCTCTGCTCCCTCCTCAAACTCACCATCAAAACTAGGTGGTATGATATTTTTGAAATCATGATACAATTAGCTATCATGTTGTTACACATTATTTTATTCACCCCTGTGAACACTAATGATATGTGTATCGCCTATTAGAAGAAATATCGTTTTCCTTGTTCTCTGAAGGCTATTGAAGAAATAAGACTTTCCCTGAGAAATGGAATCTTCTTTTCTTTATTGAAAAACCCTATCAAGAAAGATCGTCGCACATTACCAGTGTTAAGGGTGCGACGATCCAAAATAGTCACATGTTACACCATAGTGGCCTATGATGTCATCACAGGTTTCTCATGTTGAGGGTGGGACGATGCTCAAACAAAGGAAAAAGAAAAATTTCTCGAAGGTTCTAGAATGGAATATTCAAAAGGATAAGGTGGAATCCGATCAGTTTGGATATCACTCGCTTCTCTTATTTAGTGGGATCATCCTAATCCCTTCATCCATCCTTCTTCACTCTATATAAGGAGGGATATCTCATGGGAAAAATTAGGTCGGCTTATGTATGAAGAATTGTGTTGAAGATTGTTCTTGTGATAGCTTTGCTTTACCTTTCCAAGTCAGGCTATGTATACTCTTCATCAAAATTATTGGAGAAAAGGTGTGTGTGTTGAGTAAAAGAGACATTGGAAGGGACCTTGCAAAATCGAGGCATAGGTTGTATTCTCCACTTTTATCAATATAATACAGTAATACATTTCTTTCCTATAAAAGTGTCTCCATTTTTATTGCATAACTCCTTGATCTCATGCATAGGTTTCATTGGAATAAATATATCGTTGCTCTCTCTTTGCTGGTTTGTGTTTCTCAATAGGTTCAACATCCCATAAAACTTGATATGGAGTCAGGACAACATGAGAAAGGATCAAACAACGTTTAAATGGTATGTTGTTTATCCCTCATTGAACTAGTATACATTACAATGGAAATATAAGGAGAAGTTTGTATTTTGTCATGTTTTGTTCAAATTTATTTTCAAAATTAGGGAGATTAGTTCATGTCAACACTTACCAATTTGTCCAGTAACAAAATTGGTGACCATACTAGGGAATGTCATCTTTTGGTATTTTCTTCGTTTTGCTTTTGGCTTGCCTGCTTTTGTTGATTTTTCATTCTCTGAGTCACTGGATGATCCAAGTTGACTCTCAGCTCTTGAAAGTTCATTGAAAAACCCTATCATCTTTTTATTTTTTCTCAAGTTTTATTCTTCGTCGCACCCTATTGTGAGAAACAGTGTGACGTCGCCCCATTATGTCCTTCTTCTTCTTGCGATCATACATAAACATCACATTGTGCCACACTGTGACCTGCGACGATTTCAGAAGAAATTTTTTAGTGGCAATGTTTCTGTTTACCTATATTTTTTATCATTTCTTGGGGTGAATTTTTTTCTCCTTTGAATGATTGTTCACAGCTTGGTTTTCAATTTTTAGTTGATACTAATCATTTTTTAAATTTTGGAAGTCTTTTCTCATAGGCTTCAAAGTTCTATATTTGATTGGTTGTTGCAAGGGTATAATATCTGGGTTTCATCCTTGAGTGCTTGTCAGTCAAGTTATTAATGATCTTTTTTGAGTTTTTTATTGTTGTGGATTTGAAAATGAATTTTGATTTCATTAATTAAACAAATATTTTTTCTTGATTTTTCACTTTTGGTTGTATTGTGAGTCAAGTTTGGGGAATTGCGTTGTGAGCGCATTCATTTTCTTGAAAAATATTTTTCTTTTTCTTTGATTCAGATCTTTGTTTTTATTGAAAACAAAAAGAATTGAAAATTATCTTTCTATTCATAGTGTTTACAAGAAAAAAATTTCATTCTAGATTTTGTTTAAATGAGAAAATTGGAAAATTTTATTGCTTTGATTGTTTGCTATCAAGATTATTCAAAGTTTAAAGGAATTGTTATCTTGCAACTTGTTGTATTTTGGAAAAAAAAACATTCTCTCTTATGTAATTAGAGTTCATTGAACAAAAAGAATTGCATCTCATCTCTCTTTGCATATTTTTGTGTCAAGTTCAAGCACTTCATCAGTTTCATCTCCGCTTCCTTTTTGAGTAAAACAACAACCATTAAAATTAAGCGTATTTTTAAAATTTATCTAGTAACCTTTATTTTCTAGAACTATTGTACACCAACATTATCTAGGGCATAGAGCTTTGGAATAGGTTGTGAGGAATACTCTCCAAATCATCAAAACAAGCAATAGCATCTTGTGAATAGGGAGAGTTAAATCCACTTGATACATTTTTTCCTCGGAATCCCTTCTAACACAAGGTTAAATCACAAGGTCGCATTAAGGATAGAAGAGTTACTAACCCTTATTTGTTGGTCCTAGTGTAGTGAATGCATGTATTACTGGGGGTCACTTGAGAATAAAACCTTGTGCGGGCCTTTTGCGAGGAGATTTTAGGCTTAGATACCCTTCCCTTGCGTGTATATTAGACTGTCGACTACTTCCCCAGGCATCATTTTCATAATTGGTAACCTTAGTAGCCTACATATTTTGGGTCTTTACACGAGGTGACTTTGGAGGGGAAATTCTTCACGATACCTGGAATCGATGTTGGCTAAAATCACTCAGGATCCTTGGAGGGTATACCCACAATTATGTGTGGGATCTTTTACCAGAGTGTAAGTCCATTAAGCAGGTAATCAACATAATGTTTCCACCCAATTTATCCCAGACCCATATTTTCTTGATCTCGCAATGTTGGAGTACATCACCAACTAGTGATTTCAAAATAAGAAGGTTTTTTTTTTATGCTTTATATCTAGATTTTATTAGTGAGTGTTGTTTTTCTTCTGTAGTTGGTCATAGATATTTTTTATTGTTTATTGGGTGTGGCCAACTTTGTCCCTCGACGTTCATGTAGGATGCAAGGATTGCCTCTGGAAGAACTAGAAGAATATGCCCCCTTGCTTCCTAACTCACAGAGGGTCCTTCTCTTAAAGGAGAAGTCAATAACGATGCATCCTCTGAGATCAAGAGTTCTAATCCATTGATTGAACCATCACTCGTTGTGAATCCACTATTGATTGTTTCCCAAGACTCTGTTTTTCTTAGAATAAATTCTTCCGGAGACATTGTTGTTGAAGACTATCCTAGAATACATTTGGGACGTTTCATAGATTCCAGCGTGGATGAACCACCATTTCCTAGTGAACCATTTAGAACTCATGTTCAAACTTCTTGAATTTTTAATTCCAGTTCTATCCCAGACCATTCTTTGTGGAGAACTCCCTTGGGACGTGACATTTTTGATAAACTAGGTATGAGTCCAAACAAACCTACATCACCACACGCTACTGCTTATACAGTACATCCAAATCATTCTACTACCATGACATGTAATATTGTTACAGTTTCAGACCCACTATTGGTTGGTACAAATACAATTCTTCCTAGCCAATTCATTAGCTCTACCATATTCCCACAAGTTGCACCTTTTTCTATCAAAAATTTGGTAACAATCCAAGATCCTATTGGAGCACCACTTTCGTTTACATCAAATCCATCACTTCCACCTGGGTATAATGCTCTTAGTAGTTCTATTACTAACCCTACCAAAGGTCAATATGGAGGACCTAGTATTTTTGTTTCACCTAGGTATAATGCTTTCGGTGGTTTTATTCCTAATCCTACCTAGGGTTTATTAGTAGGGCCTAGTCTTCCTCCACCACCGGAAGAATATAATCTTCTTGGACCAAGTAGCTCCAATTTGATTGGAGGCACAAGTCATCCTATTACTTCTGGTTTTAAATTTCCTATTGGAGGATACTCAAATGGGGGTCAACCCCAAGTTGGGGGTCAACCTCAAGTTGGGGGACAACCCCAATTTGGGGGACACAATCTGTTTTACAGGCAATCTATGCCTGGATTACAAACCCAACCTTGGAATTTTCCTTTTCAGGGAAATCAACAACTGTCTATGGGGAAAAATAATCAAAAAAATTATTTTGTACCCTCTTATCCTGGGCAGCCTTTCCTAGGCACTGTCAATCCCACCTGGGATCAAGATTTCCAATCCAATGCTCCTTTTTAAGGAGGCATGCCAAATCAACATACTAATGTTGGCTACTTGACTCAAAATCCTCCTCAACTGATTTTTATTGGACCCTCTAACTATTTGCAAATGGATTATGATCCTACGAGTATACCTACAGGATTACCTCTCCAAAGTTATCAGTTTCCTCAAGTTCACAGACAATTTCCATTTCTAGCTACTTTGGATTTACTAGATTTGTCTAGAATTTTGAATGATCTTATCTTACATTCTCCTTTTTGGTCAGTTATACCTGCTAAATTGTCGTCAGACATTCCAAAATTTGGTGGTCGGTTAGGAAAAGATCCAAACAATCATTTCATGACTTTTCATCTTTGGTGTTCATCCAACTCCTTGATGGATGACTTCATATGACTATGTCTTTTCCAATGCACTCTTACGGGTTCAGCTGCCAAACGGTACATCGAATTACCGAGAGGTTTCTTCAATGATTTCAACATGTTATCCATGTATTTCTTGACACATTACCAACTATTGATACGGTATGAGACAGGGACATAAATTTTAAGTTCATTTAAACAATCCTCTTCTACCCACATCTCAGATCATATTCATGAGTGGAGGAGGAGACTTCGATTAATAAAAGTTCCTCTTCTTGATCAATTATTAGCTGAGTGGTTCACAAAGTCACTCATCAGTTCTATATCTCGTGATGTTTCCATGGGAGGTTTCATCACTGAAGAACATGCGATAAGCCATGCCCAATACTTGGATCTCGTGTATTCTCAAATGGGAACATTGTATGACTTGATCCCTGACACTCCTTTCCCATCTACAAATCCAACCCCAACACTTTAGGTAGCATCTCATGTTGTTTATGGTGTGATTGGAACTTTTCATACAAAGACTCAGACAAAACAAGTCAATCATTCCAATCCCAAACCTACTACTACTAGTGTACACAATTCTACTCCTCTTGGTAAAACCTCTTAGGTGAATACGGTTCAATATACGACTACCAGTAAATATAAAAATAATAAGAAAGGGAAGGGTAAGAATAAAGAAGATAAAACTAATAATCAACAACCATATAAACCAAAAACTCAACCTGTTGATGATAAAGAAAAGACAAAACCTCATTATCCTTTCCTTATTTGTGGTGAGTACCATTACACGAAATATTCCTGAGACGTGAAAAAGTTACTCAATTCCTCCAAGGATTTGGGACTCCCCCTATGCTTGTTGTTTTGTCACAAACTTTTCCTTCTCAACAGAAGGCCCAATTGATTATTCATGACCAACCTTCTCCCTCTACCAGTTCTTATGTGCTTATGTGTACTACTTCCAAGAAAGACGATGTTGCAATGGCTACTCAAACCAAAGGTTATTCTCCTTCTAAAGAGAAGGTTAACAATCAACCTCCTCCATCGTCTCCGCCTCCCAATGGTCCTGTTCATCTCAAACAACCTAATATTGATACAGTCATCCATCTACCTCCTAAATGCGTCATTAGTAAGTCATCATTTAACCCACATGCACGTGAAGCTCAAAACTACAATATTGTAGAAGATCTTGCACAGACACCCTCTACGATGTCGACTCTCAAGGTCCTTCAAAGTTTTCCTACTCAACAGAAGGAAATGTTAAAGGATATTGGTGGAATCAATCCTACTAATACCAATTTAATAATCTTTGACTTGGAGGATCAAATCCCAAGACTCCCTCATCAATTAGGTTTTCAAATACAAGTAATTGTGGAAACAAATAATATTTTTCAAACAGTTGTTGATGAAGGGGATTCAACTTGCATAATGTTCCTCACCTATTGGAAATACATTGGCTTTCCTTCCCTCACCAAGTCACATAACACGTTAAAATATTTTAATGGTACAAGGTATAAACTTTATGGTGTTCTTCCTGCATTATCTATTGTGTTATAAGGAAAATCAGTTACTGTCAAGGTTGAAGTCTTCGTTGCACCTCTTGATTACAACTTTTTACTTGGTTGTAGTTGGACTGATTCTATGTGAGAAGTTGTATCTACTCTTTTCCATGTGATATGTTTCCCTCACCAAAATAAAGTTGTTACAATAGATCAACTCACCTTTTTTATTTATGATTCGCTCACTAGTAATGTTTCCTTCATAGAAAAAACACCTCCTAGTTATGAGAATGTTGGTGTGGGTATTTTGAAAGATTCATGGTTAATGGGAACTTTCCCCATTCCACCACCCGAAGTTCCTCCTACTCTTGTCACTTCTATTAACATGATTTCGACTAGTAATGGTGAAATCCCTGAGTCCTATGACCCTTGGATAGTACCTAGATTGGAATAAAGTCATCATTATGGTGACCAAATGCCACTAAGTCCAGTTGAATTGGATTATCATGTTATTCAATCGGAATCTCCTTCTTCTCAATATCCCTTTGATACATCTTATGATCCATTTCACATGATATTTCACATTGATGAAACAATCATGGTAGTTATGTTTGTGGAAAACACACCATGGGATGATGGACATCATCGTTCTATCCCCTTCCTTGAACGTGAGACTATCAAGAGTTACCAAAGGATGTTGAATTCGTCTGCAGTTATTAATCTCCCTCCAGTTTCCGAACCAACACGTAATGTTTTGTATGAAGGAAACTTGGGAAATATTTCACCCACTATCCCTCTAGATATTTCAATTAAACCTGGAATTTTGGAAAAACGTTCACATAGGTTCCTCATGTTCTCCCGATGAGATTCAAACTTATAAGGCCCTTTTCCAATAATTTTGTGATGTATTTGCTTGGATTTATGAAGAAATGTCTAGAATTGACCTAGATAATGTTGTACATGAAATTAATACATACCCCGACACTAAGCCCATTCGAAAACGACTTCATCCAGTTTATCTAGTTCATCTACGAAAAGTCGTTGCAATCAAGCTTGAAGTTGAGAAACTTATTAAAGATTGTTTTGTCTACCATGTAGCATTGACTGATTGGGCGTCCAATCTTGTTTCGGTCATGAAGAAAAAAGGAATGATCCGTGTGTGTGTTGATTATAGGGATATTAATAAGGTTTTACCTAAAGATAATTATCCAACCCCTTTCATCAACCAGATTGTCGATGACTGTCCTGGAAGAGAAATCTTCTCTCTGATGGATGGATTTTTTGGCTATAATTAGATAAATATTTTACCCACAAATTACCAAAAAAACAACTTTATTTTTCCTTGGGGTACCTTCGC
Source organism: Picea mariana (assembly GCA_032191745.1). Classification (NCBI taxonomy): domain Eukaryota; kingdom Viridiplantae; phylum Streptophyta; class Pinopsida; order Pinales; family Pinaceae; genus Picea; species Picea mariana. Next base: position 201,913 of record JASDQU010012683.1, on the reverse strand, counting down.
ATACCGTAAACTCCATTTCAGTCTCAATAATGTTGGTTCAATGTTTTAAAGAATTATGTATTATTCCTTTCAGGATATCAAACATATTGTACAACCATATCTTGATGACTTACCGACGCATTCCATGTGTCATCAAGATCACCCGCCACACTTAAGAGTTATTTTCCTCCAATGTTGGTATTACCGTATATGATTGAATTCGCATAAATGAGTTTTTTGTGTGAAGTTTGGATGACTTCTAGGCTTTATTGTTTCCACACATGGGATCAGAGTGGATCCATTGAAGGTTGAATCCATCATCAATTTTCTTCCTCATTCTACCTTATGCCAACTCTAAATTTTGCAAGGGAAGAAAAACTTTCTACGACGATTCATTCCTAACTATGCTGAACTGACGGAAGGTTTCAATTGAATTCTTAAGAAGGGTCATGATTTTGTGTGGGATGATACCGCTAACAAATAATTTGATGCTTTGAAACTCACATTAACTCACACACAACTATTATATCCCCCAGATTATAGTCAAGATTACTTCCTATATTTGGCTACTTTGAATCACACCATCTCCATGGTTGTGGTCCAAGAGGATGATTCGCAAGACGAACATGTCATTTACTATTTAAGTTGGATTCTTATGACCACTGAAATCAAATACATGCATGTGGAGAAATTGGCCTTGGCATCTTTTCAAGCTGTCCAACTTTTTTGTCACTATATTTTACTACGCAAGACCACAATTATTTTTTATTGCAACCCTATGCAACATATCCTTACATGACAATTGCTAGGGGGAAAATACTCCAAATGGATTTTGATTCTCCAGGAGTTTGATTTGGAGTTTTATAAATCCAAGTCAAAGAAATATTTGGTCTTTTTGAGTTGATATGAGACCTTCCCTCTGCTGATACAGAAAATGTGGCAGAAGATTCTTTTCCTAATGAATCTATCTTTTTTATCATTTCAGACAATATATGGTATAGAGACATCATCATTTATCTCCAAACCCAAACTTTATGGCTTGATGTATCTCATGTAGATCGTCATTGTATTAGACATCAAGCCCATCAATATATTATTCTTGGTGATACCCTTTACCATCGTGGTATAGACTCCGTGTTTCGGCGATGTTTGAAATATGATGAAGTTGAGAAAGCACCAAATGACTGACATTCTAGAGCATGTGGTGCTAATATTTATAGGTATGCCATTGCCCAAAATATCCTACGATATAGTTACTTCTAGTCTTCACTTTTCAAGGATTGCATTCTCACAGTTCAGAAATTCCACGCTTGTAAAACCTATAATAATAAGATTCAATCTCATCCTGCTCCTCTCTATCTTGTAGTTTTCGTTGTTCCATTTTCTAAATTGGGAATTAACTTCATGACATGTAACCCTCACTCAGTGAGCGAGCATGGATACATCATTGTAGTTGTGGATTATTTCACTAAGTGAGCTGAGGCAATTCCTTCATTAGATAACACCGAGAAAACTGCAACACTTTTCATATTCAATCATATCATCACTACATTCGGTGTCCCTCAAGCCATCTTCACCGACCATGGCATCCATTTTCAAAATTTTATGATCTTTGAGCTTACCAATAAGTTGGTTTTACGGTATGAAAACTCAACCCCTTATTATCCACAGGCCATTGGCCAAGTTGAAGTAATCAACAAATTTTTCACCATTATGCTTCGATGGATGGTAGGGATTCATAAGTCAAGTTGGAATACGATGTTTTTTTCAGAAATATGGGCCTATCAAACATCAGTTAAATATTCTATGGGTTTCACACCTTTCCAATTAGTATATGGTATTGATTGCATCTTGTCGATTGAATGTGAAATTCCATCTTTGAATCTAACCATTGAACTTCTCCCCAACACCACAGGTGAAGAAGAACATCTATTTTATTTAATGCAATTATATGAGACTCATTGTGATGTTGTGTTAGTAATAGAAACCCATAAGAAACAGGTTAAGGCTAAATATGAAAAAAATGTTAAACCTCATGTTTTTTCTTAAGGCGATTTGGTCCTCCTTTATGATCAAGATCGTGACTTGTTGGGGGCAGGTAAATTCGAACCCATGTGGCATGGTCCTTATATAGTTAAATGAGTATTAGAGAAAGGCGATTACGAGCTGGTTGATTATGATGGAATTCCATTGGGTGAACCCAGAAATCAGATTTACCTAAAGAAGTACTATGCTTAAAATGTTTTGCATGAGTGTTTTGTACTTTAATGTATCATACTCTAGTGTGATTTTTTTTGTTTCGTTTTCAACCCTCAAACTGCTTACCTTGCCTTGCACTTGGTTTCCAGACGTCGATGTTCTCGCTACCTTATATTGGCTTTGCTAATGGTGTTAGTCATAGTACACAAAATATTGTGTCTGTTGCATGGGAAATCTATGCACCTACAGACGAGTTGATCAGTCTACATGGTATTTTCCTAGGTCATGCAACTAATAACATTGTGGAATATAGTGTGGCCTTTGATTTATTGGCTGATGCCATTTCACTTGGCATCTGTCATCTAATTGTATGACTCGATTCTCAACTTATAGTACTACAATTAAGCAACATATATTCCATGAGAAGTCCTACACTATTATGGGTATACTAAATATCTAAATACATAAATGGATTCTTTAGCCAATTACATTTTAGATAGACATTTGTGCAATTTATAAATCCAAACACAAATAAATAAAGACAAGTAAGTTGGTATAATTTTTTGTATTATAATGCAAAAAGTTACAAAAAAGTGTGTCATGAGACCAAAATATTGAAGCACGTGGCTTCATATACATATATATCATCGATGTTTCTCATGATAACAAACCACTACCTGTGCTACACGATGAAGAAGTCATCCAATAGATGTTGAAACACCAACAATATGGAGTT
>JASDQU010012683.1:164818-192547 GCA_032191745.1 Picea mariana | reverse complement strand
AAAATTCCTCTCCAGATGGTCAGAAAGTGATCTTGAAGTTGACCACTAAACCAATCATTTGTGCAACGCGCCCTGTAGCATGTGCACAGGAAAATCCTATGTGCGAAAAACATCCTCTGAGCGACAAAATCCTTTGCATGACAACATCCTCTGTGCAACAACATCCTATGCATGACAACATCCTCTGTGCGACAAAATCCTATGCTTGAGAGAATCCTCTATGAGACAACATCCTATGCGTGACAACATCCTTTGCGCAACAACATCCTATGATTGTAGTCAATTATACCAAAAATGTACCAATCATAATTACATAAAGTAGTCAACACATTTACAAATATAGAGATGGAAACCCATATTGTCAATATCTTAAAAACATTTATAAATGAATGTCAATTTATGCATGAATAATTGTCAATGAGGACACCAATCCTCTGTAGGAACCAACCTACAAATGGATGAGAACATAAATCATATGTAGGCACCAACCTACAATGGATTAGGACACCAATGCTTTGTAAAAACCATCCTACAAATAGGCATCGACTTGTAAATTGAGCTCCAACTCATAAACCATGCACCAACCTGTAACCAACCTACAAATTGAGCTCCAATTCATAAAATAGTCACCTGCCTGCAAATTTAGTGATCCAAGTGGATATTAGTGGCCTCCCACCTATTCCAACTGGCTCAAAACAGTGTTTTGGAAATTTACTATTTTTAGCAGTTTTTCAGTTCCTAAATGTCTGGGGCCATTTTGAGGGCCTAAATGAAGTTTTTTTGGGATCGATCACCTCATTGTGAATTAAAGGCTCTGATTGAGACCCAAAAATGAATCTCCTTGACTATACCTTTCCAAAAAGCTATCGTTCACCCCAAATGGAGATCATGTGCCAAAGTTACGCCCCCGGGAAGTTGATACATCAAACTACCCAAAACAGGGTCCACAAAACTGTTGGCTTTTCATATTCTAGGGTTAGGGTTTTGGATTTTATTTATGTTAAAAATGCCTTTGGATCCTACTTGTAATAATCATCTTCTTTCAAATTCAAGTAGTTGTCACATCTCTTCTCAGAGATAAGTAGCCACCATTCTAGTTAGTCTTTCACTCTGTATTTCTACAGTTTTGTACATTTCGCTCATTAATAGAAATTGTGTATTAATGAATATATGTGTCTCTTTTTATATCTCTGATATATCTCTATTATATTATTTCCTCTCTTGCAATATCTATGTATATTTATGTGTTATATCTATGCTCTCATTTTGTGTTGAAAATAATCCAGATCATTGAGCTCCAATTTTATATTTCCTTTCTCCTCCCTGCCACCCTTGAATTGCATAAGTATCTTAATTTGATTTAAAATATTTATCCAACATGCTTCATCCTCTATGTGCTTAGGCCTCAGATAATCTTCAGGATTTCACACAGACCTCGGATCCTCTTCTCTTCGTACTCTTCTCCCGCGCTCTTTTCATTCCCACGCATTCGTCCTACTTCAAAAACAAATTATCATTGTCATAATGGATATATATAAGGTTAAATCAAGTGTATTCTACATACAATGTGGATCCATGTTATCCTTCGATCCGACAAGGGTTTTGAAATACTATTGAAGTGTTTTCACAGATTGTAATCCCCTTGAGTCTTATTTTCCTTTGTCACTTGAGTTATCCCAATGGGATTATAAACAAGTGTGTGGGGCCATGGGATTTATTATAGGGGTTGGACCTTGACTTAGATATTGAGGCAAGGGAGGTCGTAATAAAAATGCACAGATGCATGTATTTCGTTCTGAACACATGCTGAAATTGCGGGGGGTGCATTTTTATTAACCCACATGCTAGTTAGTCTCCCACAATTTGAAGAGAATCAAAAGTAATGAAAATAAAAATTAATGAAAATCCTTTCCTATAATTGCAGAGGCTTCAGCAACAAATCAAAGGTCAAATTCCTAAGATACCTTAATAAACTCGAGAATCCCTATATAATTATCCTCAAGGAAACTAAAATGGAGGATTCATAAGTAGTTCTATTTGGGACAAAAGCAATGTGAAACGGTGATGAAATTGCCAAAAGTTTAGTAGGATCATTTGGAGGTATCATGACCTTGTGGGATATGTTACAATGGGAAATTATCATTCTATTAAAACCACTGGATTCTTACTATCCTTCGTAGTAGAGATTCAACTCTTATATTTTCCATTTTCAATATTTATATTCCCAATAGATTATGGGAAAAATAGAATGTTGGAACTCCTTTTTTTTCATCATGGAAACTTTGGATATAGATACTATCATAACCACTGGATATTTTAATACAATCCTCCAAAATTTAGAAAAAAGAGGTGGCATTTCTGTTCGAGACCCAATAGGAGAAAATATGGAAGATCTAATCGCTAATTGGAATCTCCATGATATTAATCCTTCTAAATGGAAGTATACATGGAGTAACAAGCGTTCTAGTCTTGTACACAATGCTACTTTCCTAGACCATTTCCTCATTAAAAGTGACCTCCTTCTCCTTCCCCTGTATATATCCTCCAATATTCTCCACTCTACCCTTTCAGATCATAATCCCATATCCCTTTCCTTATTCCCCCCCAACCCCTCAAAATTTTGTCCCTATTACCTTCTACTTCAAGCCCTTGTTGCTCCACCATGAAAATGTCATCTCTCTTGTCAAATAAACTTAAAATTCCCCTATCCATGGCTCCCCTAAATTTGTTTGGGAGAATAAATTAAGAGTATTTAAGTAGACACAAAAATCTTGGGTAAAGTCATCCTACACCCCCACCCCCTCATTTTTGGAAAGAACCTCAAGAATTATAGAACTAGAAGCAATTAAAAAAGAGATGGAAGAGTAGGAGGTGAGAAAAACCTCTTTGAAATTGGAAAGGGAATCATAACAAAATTTAAATCCATCCTTCTAGAAAGATGAATAATATTGGAGGCTTAAATATCACAGTCTCTAGTTGCAATAAAAAAACTCAAACACCTCATTTTTCACAAATAAATGCAACAAAGACACCTTAAAAATATAGTTCAAAAAATACAATTATATTTAGGACAGGTCATGGACAAATTGGATCAGATAAAGGATGCATTTGTGAATCACTTTGGAAATATCTATCATCAATAAAGTGAGGAGGGTGAATAAATCAATGAGAAAGACAGGTTGGAAAATATACCAACTTGAATAACAAAATAAGAGAATGGGAATATCCTTAGGGAAATCAATGAAGAAGAAGTCTCCCAATCAATTTTGGGATTGGGTCAAGAAAAAGTCCCTAGGCCTGATGGATTTTCCATTCATTTTTTTTAATTCTTTAGGGACACAATTAAATTTCAATGAAAAGGATGTTAAATTGTACTTCACGAAAAAAAAGTAGGAGTAACCAATTCAACCTTCTTAGCTCCAATTCCCAAAGAGAGCAATCCATCCAATTTTTCCAGGTTCAGACCAATCTCTCTCTGCAATTTAGCTTACACGGTTCTTACAAAAATAATAGCCAACATAATTAAGCCACTCCTCTCCAAATTAATTTTATAAAATCACGAAGTTTTAATTGAGAATAGACAAATAGTATACAATAGTGTGCTTGTTCAAAAGGATACCTACACAAGAAGGGTGTACAAGGAAAAAGGAATGGTTATAAAACTTGATATGTTGAACTCCTTTGACAGATTCAAACATTCCTTCTTCTTTGTTGTTCTTCAAAAAATTGGGTTTGTAGAATATTTCATTGACAATATCCATGCTTGTATCGATTCTTCAAGCCATATCAGTTCTTTCGATCAAGTAGGGGATTAAGGAAAGCATGCCCTCTTTCTCTCTCCATATTTATTTTAATAGAAGAATTTCTTAGTCGAAAACTAGAAGTTGAATGAAGAATGGGTCGACTCCCTAGTTTTCATCTAGCCCAAGGTGTAAAGGAAATTAATAATTCTCAATTCGTCGATGACACCCTTCTCATGGGGGCTTCCTCAATCATCATTTCCAGGTCATTCAGAAAGGTCCTTGATGTGTTTCTCTTCATTTCAGGGGGGGGGGGGATAAATAAAAACAAGAGTTGAATATATGTCTATAATATGTCAGGGGAACTTCAATCAACTATTTCCATAATTTTGGTTTCCCTGTGGCTAGAAATTGATCCTCTTTCAAATACTCGGGCATGCCAATCTCTCTAAAGTACCCTACCTCCTAGGATTGGCATGAATTTCTTGGAAAAATGGAAATTCATATTCATAAATGGGGAGATTGATGGCTCAATCCAACATGTAAAATTGTTCTGATAAAATATGTTATCTCTTCACTAACCATATTTCAATGTGAAACCCTATTGACACTAAAAAGAGTGCTTGAAAAAATCTCCAAAAATATTAGAAGATTTTTATGGGAAGGGGGAAAAACAATTACAAATAAGTTTCATTTGGTAAACTAGAAAATGGTTCATGAACCTTTATATAAAGGTGGTTTAGCATTTAGAGATCTGGCATTAATGAATGTTTCCTTGGGTGCAAAAATAGAATGGAGACTTATCTCAAGAGCTTCAAAATGGTGGAAGAATCTCCTCATATACAACTATTTCAGAAAATCCATACCTCGAAACCTCAACAGCCCCCTTTCAAACACTAAAGGGTATCCTCTTTGGAAATGTCTCAAATCAGTTTCTCCATGAATTCAATCTAAGCTCTCTTGGACTCCAGGAAATGGAGCATCAATCAACATATGGACCGATAGTATCATGGGTAAAGTTCCACTAGGGGAAAATGAGGATTTTCTTTCCCTTAAGGAATGGAGCATTAGTCAAGGACTCACAAAGTTGGAATATTTCTTGCTTTGGGAAGATTATGGAAAATAGAAAGGTTGGAAGAGTATCTCCCCCCCTCCCCCCCTAAGAATCTTCATCCATTGGTTCTAAATATTTTTTGTCTTGTTGTCGGTTGTTCCCCTACTGATTCCCATATTGTATATGGTCCATTTTTGGGTGATTTAGATCATTTGATCAAAAGAGGGTTCAACACCTAATTGCAGGCTCCCCTGGACCTGCGTTCTCTAATATTTTGGTTCTCATATGGAAAGTTGTATCTCTTCCTCAATGATTTATGATGGATCATGGTACAAGGTAAGTTCCTAACATCTAAAAATCAATATAAAAGAGGAATAGAAGGCCCCTTAAGGTGTGCCTTATGTAAATGTTTTGTTGAAACAACCCATCATATTTTTTTTTAATGTGAATTTTCAAAACAAGTATTGGCTTAGATGTACAAGAACCTACATTTCCATCATACTTTTCCCAAAAATTTGCATGACATGTTTCTTTTTTGGAAGAGAATATATGCTAGCAACCTCACTAAGAAGCCTGCTTTTGTGGATCTATAGAAGGCAGTTCCCAAATATATTTAATGGGAGATATTTAAGGCAAGAAACAAGGTTATATTCCCGAGCAAGCTCCTCATTCCTACAAGAGTTCACTTGTTGTCTTGCAACCTCCAATATAAAGTCTTATGTGCCAAATATAGAAAGCCAGGTGTTATAGCAAGATTTTCCTCACGCCATGCAACTTGCTCAGAAGGCCTTTTCCATTTCCCTATGCAAACTTGAAGTCCCCTTTTGCACTTCCCAGAGCTAAAAATCATATTATTCCACATGTACGTGCCCTAACAGCTATACAACATGCATATACGCAAGTTGCACCATTGCATCTCGCGTACATCGGGTTTTATGCCCAAAATTAAAAAATGGTGTCGGGTTTCCATGTCATGTCACGAGATCCATGATCCTTGACCTTCCATATACTGGAAACATTCAAACTCAACCCTTCAGTTCCATTTGAAGGCTATAAATGGGCCATATCCAAGTTGTGGAAGAGGAGAAGAATTCAACTTTTGAGAGCAAAGTTACTCTGGAGAAATTATTCACTTCATATTGAGTATGCATCCCTTTGTCCTTTCAAATCTAAACACATTGTTCATCCCCCAAGCTCTTCCTTTTTTGATGGAGAACCTCATTGTATCTCTTATATGAGCTTACCTTTGGTGGAGGATTTCGAGATGTGCTGACATGGAAGTTTGTCATTCATACACTTATGTTGATCATATTTTAATAGAAATACTATTTTCTCGTTCAATTAATGTCTTGAAAATATTTTAATTGTTATTCCCTCGGCATAATTTTTATGAATATTGATGCATTATGCTATTATATGTGATAAAATTATATATTATCACCATATGCTTATGCATGTTTGTTGTTGAGGACAAGTTGCATGTATATAGCTTTGAGTCAAATGCTCAACGGTGGTCTTCATCGAACATCCGGATGAGATAGGATCTTTATCTTGTCTTGTTATCATGTTTGTTTATACAACATACTTGATATTAGAGATAATTTATGAAGTCCTTCCATATGTTGTGGTTTACCCCATGCAATAGAGTGATTTTCCTCGTAACAGAATTGGAGACCATACTGGGGATTGAATCTTATTTTTGGGGTTTGAAGTTTTTTTCTCCTTTGATTGCTCTCGATTAGCTTGGGTTTTCTTGTCATCTGATTGCTTGACAACCTATTTTCATTTTGAATCTGAGTTTCTTGGCCTTATTCTTAACCAGGTAGTGGTTTAATACATATACGTGGTTTTTCCCTTGACAAACGCGTACATACGTGATATGTCATTCTATAGGGAACGTACATACATGGTTTTTTCCTAAACAGTCATGTACATTAATATGTTTGACTTGATTGTTGAGTTTGGTGTTTGTTGGGTGATTTTTTATGGTTGTTGAGTCTTCTTGGGCCTCTGTCATAAATGTTGAGTTACTGTAGAGTGATAGGAAACCTCTCTTTGGTTGAATTTTTGGGTGGTTTTTCTTTCTCATCATCTTTTTCATTGGTTGTCGTTACATTTTGGGATGGTTGTTTACTTCTTGATATCCTTCTTGCTTTGTCTCTTTTTGCTTATAGTAGGGTCTATATATCAAGGTGTGGTTTGGTCCTTGCATTTTCATTTATTTATATTGAAAATACAAAAATATATACATTTTACATCATTGCATTTGATCTTTTGGGTTCTTATGATTGATCTTGATACATGTATGGAAACATTGCAACTTATTGAAATTGCAGAATTAGATTGAGCGTTACATTTTGAAAAGCTTATTATTTGTTGATAATTGAAGTTAGGACTTTGCATTATATTCATATTCATTCATTTTACATGTTGAGTCATAACATCATCAGTTTCACGACCACATATTTTGAGTAAACAAAGACACTAAAAGTAATGCTGATAAAATTAAAATTGATTAGAAATGATTTTACTTTTCAGGGTACACAAACTAGCTTAAGATATAGAGCCTTGGAATAGGATTTTGTGAATAAACTTATCCAAGGATATTAAAATCAACATATGTTTCTGACTAAGGGAATGGTGAAATTCATCGTATAATTAGTGACGTCAAGAGGCTCCGCTCACACCGGAGTTAAGCATGAGGTCACCTAAAGTTGGTTGCAGAGATATCCCTCTAATACCTTATTAGCATCAGAGATATTTATGGGGATCTATTCGTATCTAGGGATCTTTCTAGTACCTTTACCTTTGTGAGAGGTGGTGCTTTAAATATTTTGGGATTTGTTACCCTGCCCATACGGTGGACCTGGCTTACAACTATTCACGTGCACATTGGTTATATCGCAGTGGCTTTAGTTGCTTGACATAGGTAGCCATATAGATTACTTGCAAGGGTTATTCTGTGGGCACCTTGAGTTAGATAAGGTTTGGACAACACACAGCCTTTATGGAGGATTACATCTCTGAGAGGATCTCACCGACTGCATTGTTAAGCCCATGAGGGCCCTTATAATTGATTTATGATACCTCCAATATCTTGAAGGGAGTCTTAGGCCCATCCTGGGCAAGGAAAACCTACTTTAGTGAGGGAGGCCCCTTTTCAGCCACTATATCTTGTTTGTGTGCATATTGGCCCTTTTTTTTTTTTTTGGTGTGCTCTTTGATTGTTAGTTGGACTTAGCATTTGCTTATATCTCGAGAATTGAGTCATCATGGAGCCAGAAACGCTTCCTTGTAGGTCTCTTCATTTCTTGAAGTTACCACCACATCTTGAATCTTTTCCTTCAAAAAGGCATAAATTTATCAACCGTGGCACACACACCTCCACCTACCAGACTTGTGATCATACAAGTATGAGTATTGAGTCGATTTAGAAATATATCGAGAGTCCTTAGACTCCCATACCCACCATAGTTAATGGAACTCCTTCTATGCCTTCGACCACTACGGTTGTATTTTTGGGGGTTCCAGTGATCACTCCTATCCAGCCTATGGTTTCTACTCAACCTATAATGACAAACCCTTTTGGGTCTATTTTTGGTACACCTAGGTACAATACTTATTCCATCCCTACAATCTCTAGCCCTTTCTCTTTTGGTATGTCACATATGACATCGCAAATTTTTTCATCCATTCCATTTAAGAATACAAATCCTATTATTGTACTTCAAGGAATGGCTCCTCCACATATTCCACTCTCATTTGGTGGAACTCACATTCCCCAAAAGAATCCTATGGCTGGAAGCCAACCTCCTTTTCACCCTGGTTTTAATCCTACTCTTAATTCTCCTGGATGGAGTAATCAACCGGGTGGACAAGTTGTTTCCTATGTTTCGTCCTTTACACCTACCTCCTCCACATTGATTCTGACCAACACGTTTGGGATGACGAATCCACCTCTATCCTCTAAATTTACACCCGGGGGAGGTCAGTTTCATACTTTGGGAAACCACCAACCTGGAGCTACTCCGACTGGGGAAAAAATTTATAACCCTCATCATAACATTCCTTCTAGAATGGTGCCCAACCAACCCCTTATGAATCAGTTTGGAGGGGGGTTTTACAATCCCGGAAAGGGACATGGTGCATACCAGAACCCTAGATGGGCTATGATTCCCCAGTAACAACCTTTCTTGGGAGCATGGTCTCTGATGCCTCAACCCAAGCTCCCTTTTCTGTCCACGCTTAATTTTCCATACTTATCAAGATTAATGAATGACCCAGTGCGTCATGATCTGTCATGGCCCCCTGTCCTCACCAAGCTTCCTTCATATATTCTGAAATTTGAAGGAAAGACTGGTGAGGATCCTGGTGATCACGTCACTATTTTTCATTTTTGGTGCTATTCAAATTCTCTTAATGATGATTCTATTCATTTGATATTTTTTTGACGAATGCTTACAAGGGTTTCTACAAAATGGTACATTGAGTTACCAGGGGGGACATACAGTAACTTTAACTAGATGGTTTTAGTCTTTCCCAACCACTTCCAGTTGTCAGTTAATTACGATGTCGGCATAGAAATTATTTTGTCCCTCTGCTAGGACAAAGCCACCCGTATCTCGGATCACATCCAAGAGAAGGCGTAGATAGAAGAGGTTGATCAAAGACTACATTCTTCCAGAGTTCATGTTGGAATGGTTTCTTAAGTCTTTACTACCTTATATTTCAAAGGATTTCTCTACATTCGGGGAAACATATAAAGAGGAAGATGTTTTTAAATCCCAATAGTTACATCTCATATGTGCTTAGTCTGGGATGTTGTATGAAATTATCCCCTATGCCCTGAGGTAAAACTACGACCCTAGACAAAAGCTCGAGCCTCATGCCAATGGCATTATAGGCTCCGCAAATGTTAAATCTATAGACTTGATGACAAGCTAGTTGAAAGAGTTGCCTCTAAGCCAATATGTAAGAGGAAAAGCATCATCTATGTCCTCCACTCCCACTCAGTCAGTGGACATACATTATGTGCATTCATCGACCAACCCGAATGGTAACCAACAACTAGGAGGGAATAAAAATAAAGGATGTGGTAACAATTGTAAGGGTGGGAGGAATGATAATAAATCCAAGAACAATGCTAACAATTATAGATTGAAGTTTAATGTTGGTGAGGGAAAGAAAGAGAAGAGAAAGGTGAAATTCCCTTGTAATATTTATACTTATTATCACCTTACCCACTTGTGCCCCAAACTCGAGGAACCTACAAGGATCTTATCTCTACCTCCCTCTATGATGACTAGTCCTTTTCCACATAATAAACACATGGACTCGAGCTCCTCTAATGTTGGAAATGTAGCAAGTGGGATTCAAAACCATCTGACGCATGAAGGCGATCGTCTATGTGTAAATATGGTTAAGTCTCAGATTAATGTAGCCACTCAATCTCATGATTACAGTTCTTCATAGGATGTTCCATGTCTATAGTCTCCCCCTCCTCCAGAAACCACTTTGCATATATAAAATCTAGAGCATCCACCTCGTATTCCAAAAGGAGTACTCAAATGCTCTACACACAACCCTAATGCTAGAGCTGGCCAGAACTACTCTATTGTCGAAGATCTGGCTCAAACCCCTTGTGTGATGTTGCCTTTGGAGGTACTCCAGATGTGTCCTTCACTGAGAAATGCCTTGTTATTTGTGCTAGTAGATCTAGACATGTGTGTCTCTAAGGTTATCAAGTTTGATGTTACTTATGTTCATCCTCGCTTGCCTTACCACGTGTCCTTCCAAATGCATGTGGATTACTCAATTTATACGATCAAACTTATTGTTATTGATGAAGGCGTTGCAACATGCGTGATGTCCCTAACCTATTGGAAAGCAATGGACTCTCCAACCCTCTCTCAATATCTGACCATGTTGATCGTATTTGATGGTCATTGTTTCCATCCCCACGGTATTGTTCCTACCTTTCTGGTCCAATTAGGTGGAAAGATAGTGGAGGTGGATGTCGAGGTGGTTGATGTTCCCCTTGACTATAACTTATTACTATGGTGTAACTAGACTTATGTTATGACTGCAGTCATATTGTTCATTTTCCATACTTTATGTTTTTCTCATGAAGGGAAAATCGTGGTGATTAATCAATTATCATTTATGCATGCTACTCCCAATGCATCAATTGGACCTTCGATCCCTGTTATTGAGAATTATTAGCCGGCAACTAAGGATATTGGTGTCGGAATGTATTCCTCCCTTATGGGTACCTTTTATTTCGTCGCACCAATTCATCACATTTATATCATGTCTAGTAATTCTTCTTTTTCAATGAGGTTTGTTCCTTTCTGTACTTCGTATTTTAACGATCCATAGACCCTACGTTCCCCAGACATGTCTTGTGAAGGGCAGTCACAGATTGGAATGGAAATGCCACTGTCAAAGACATAGATAGTGTATCAAGTTGTTCTTGACTCTTCTTTCGACCCAGATATTGTCTCCTCGCAGATGGACGAGGAGGATGATGTTCTTATGCCTGTATGGGACACTTCATCGTATTTCTCACATGATTTCCTCGATGATTATTTACCTTCAAATAAAGCAATCTTAGAGGCCATGAATGGTTCATATAGGTCATGGGATGATATGAATAACTACTCTTACTTCCTCCCATAGCTTGTTAGGATTGAACAAGACGATTTTATATCTACCTTGAGTGAGATAGTTAATCTTGTCATAGTTAAACTTGATACGCACGACATTTATGCCAAAGGAAACATGGCGACTACTTCTCCTACTGTCACGATCAACATCTCTTGTATTTCTAGTAAAAATGAAAATGTTTATATCATTGTGGATTGTTCTCATGAAGAAATTCAGATCTACATCGACCTCTTCAAATATTTTCATGATGTATTCTCTTGGTCATATGAAGAGATGCCAGGAATCGACCCTCGTATTGTCGAACATGATACTAAAAAATACTTGGATGTTGTTTGGAAATGATTTAAAGCTATGGTAATCCTAATAAGGCACCTGCTATTAAGGAGAAGGTGGAAAAAATTATTGAGGTTGGTTTTATCTAAACAGTTCCCTTGACTGAATGGGTATCCAATCCTGTTCTCATGAATAAGAAGCAAGGAACCATTTGTGTGTGTATGGATTTTCGAGACCTGAATAAGGCTTGTCCTAAAGACAACTTCTTGACACCTTTCATTGATCAGATGCTCGATGAGTGTGCAGCAAGTGATTTTTTTCCTTTTATGAACGGATTTTCAGGATACAACTAAATTCAGATTAAACCTAAGGATCAACATAAGACAACATGTATTTGTCCTTGGGGTACTTTTGCATACCGGAAAATTCCTTTTGGTCTTAAAAATACCAGACTAACCTTCCAACGAGCCATGACCTTCACTTTTCACGATCACAATCATATAGTCAAATCCTACCTTGATGATCTCGCTGCTCACTCTCACAAGAGAGTGGATCACTCTACCCACCTTCAGCTATTTTTCGAGAGATGACACTATTATCACATCCATTTAAACCCTCATAAGTGCATCTTTTGCATTAGGTCGGGTCATATTTTAGGATTATTAGTTTTTGAGACTGGGATCATGGTGGATCCTTTAAGCCCGCAGGGGTGTAGACCGATTGGCAAGTGCCGTGTAAATGGAAGGAACTATGTAAAATGAGGTCTCAAGGTTGATTCTCACCCCAATTTACTTGGAGGGCGTGCTTGCGGGCTGTGCGTTNTTACAGGGGAAAGCTAACTTATTACGTCGGTTTATACTAAACTATGCAAATATTAATAAGGGTTTCATGCATCTCTTGAATAAGGACACTTTGTTTATATGGGATGAGAGAGCCCAAGAATCCTTCGATGTTATTAAGAAAGCCTTGGTATCAATGCTTTTATTGAAGACCTCAGACTACAACAGATATTACGTGCTTTATATAACCACGTCCAAATGGACAGCTAGTATGGTTTTAGTTCAAGAGGATGATGAGCTCCATGAGTACGTCATCTACTACCTTAGTAGAAATTTAGTCGGTCTTGAACTCAAGTACTCTCATGTTGAGAAGCTAGCTTTGGTTGTCATACAGGTGGTTCAAATATTGCGGCACTATATATTGCTTTGCAAAAATACCGTAGTTGTTGATTTCAATCCTTTTCAATATGTCCTTACTATGTGTATCATAGAGGGGAAATATAATAAATGGATTGTCATTTTTCAAGAGTTTGACCTCGATTTTCTTTCGGCAAAATCCAAGAAATTGCTAGTTTTTTTATGAGTTAATATCAGACTTCCCTCGATTAGATGAGGACGTCATTCATGCTAATTCATTTGTGAATTAACACATTTTCGTTATCTCGTCTTTAGACCCCTCATATGGAGACATTTTGATATATCTTCAAACCTTGAAGTTCTCTCAGCATCTATCGAGAGACGATTGATGACATATACGATATCAAGATTAAAAATACCTTATCGTCGGAGACACTTTGTATCATTGATGCATAGGTAATATCTTGTGTCATTGCTTGAATCACAAAGCGGCTATGTCAATTCTTAATGACTGTCACAGGGGGGCTTGTGGTGGTCATCTATCTAGGCTTGTGATAGCCCAAAAAACATTGGGAGTTGTTTATTTTTGGTAGTCTATTTTTAAATATTTTGTTGAAGTGGTCAACAAGTCTCACCATTGCCATGTTTTCACTTGGAAAATGTGCTCTCATCCAACCCCTCTTCACCTAGTCATCATCGGTGGTCCCTTCAACAAGTAGGGGGTGGATTTTTTGGACTGCAACCTAGCTTCGGCTAGGGGCCATCAGCATATTATTGTGGCCATAGACTACTTTACTAAATGGGAAGAGGCCATGCCTATGATTAAATCCAATGGTAAGACTGCAACATTTTTCATGTTCAATCAAATTATAGACCAGTTCAGAATCTCGAGTGAGATTGTCACTGATCATGGTAGTCACTTTCAAAACAAAATGATGAAAGAGTTAGCATCGAAACTGGTATTTAAACATGTTCATTCTTGCCCTTACTATCCCCAAGAAAATGGAAAAGTGGAGGCTGTGAACAAGTATCTCAAGACCATTTTGCAGAAAATTGTTAGCCAGAGAAAATCTGACTGGCATCTAATGTTTTACCCGACACTTTGGGCATACTAAACCTTGGTTAAGACTTCCACTAGTTTTTCTTCTTTTCAGTTAGTACACGGTGTGGAGTTGATCCTTCCTATTGAATGTGAAATCCCTTCCCTTAGATTGGCAGTTAAAATCCTACTTGACAATTTCAATCTCGAAGAATGGATCGTACACATAGAGATCCTAGATGAGAAGTGTGGAGATGTCTCTATGGATATCGAAGCGAATAAATGATGTGTCAAGGTCCAATATGATACGTTTGTCTTCCCTTGGTAGGACATTGAGGGTGACTTGGTCCTCTTGTATGAACAAGACAAAGAACCATTGGGGGTAGGCAAGTTCAACCCCATGTGGAATGATCCTTATACGATCCTTATATCGTATGACATGTCTTAGAAAAAGGATCCTATGATTTGGAAGATTATGAAGGGAATATATTGGCTGATCCCAGAAATGGGATCTACTTGAAAATATATTACACTTTAGCACCGAGCTTAGGTGTAACTCTTTGTATACTAGTGTATCTTAATGTATATATATATATCTTTTCCTTTGTGTCATCAGCTTACTTATCGATTTTTCTCTTGGTTGGAAGATGTCAATGGAGTCTTTGTTTTACTTACGATTTGTAGGTGGTGCTAGTCGTCATACACGAAACTTGGCTTCTATCACTTAGATCATTTCCTCACCTAAGGGTCAACTGGTGTCTTCAGGTGGTGCTTGTCCAGGTCCATCAATGAATAATGTGGTTAAATATAGTGCCATTATAGATCTTTTACGCAACGCCATTTCACATGGTGTTCAGTCTTTAGAGGTTCTCCTAGACTCCAAGTTAGTAGTATGTCAATTGAATGGTAGTTATCATGTGCGATATCCTAATCTACTCAGACAATTCCTACGGGTATGAATTTTGGAACGACGTTTTCATTTTATTACTTATAATCACATACCCAAAATTTCTAATTATGTATCTGATGCATATGCTAATTATGTTTTATATTGGCATTTTTCAAATAAATAAAGTAAAGAAAACAAATTTATCAATGTACACATTTTAACATAAGTAAAGCCTAAGACCAAAGGTTTTTATATATTTCATCTCTCCAAAAATATGGTGTTATAGTACAAAATGGGGCTCACACCCTCAAAATACATATATAGTCGATCGATTCAATGAACGTGACATCTATTCATTTGGCACCATATGTGTGTCATGATAGCATACTACGACATTTTTGATATGTTTGAAGAGTCACACCCACGCACAGGGCACACCCACCACCTGTTGCTGCATCGCCTCTGGCAAATCCTCTACCTAAACCATGGGAATATTGTGTGTCAAACGAAATAGGTTTCCCTGCACATTTTGAAGAACTTGTTTTTCATATCCTCCCACTGGCTCATCACCTCAGTTCCTTCTTCGTTCTCGTGGGAATCCATTTGATCGTCACGGACATACTTATCCACAATAAAGAATTTTTTTTAAATACTTGACATCATCGAAAAATATTTGCGTTTTTTTATTCTTTTTGAAAAACACACAAAAAAAATGAAATATATTTGAACATTTTTCCATACCTATATCACCATAGGTGGAGCCTGGTGGTAATGGAATGTTTGTATCTCCTCTAAATTCGATCCCTACATCAGGGTAGTCATCTAGGGATATCACCTATCGATGCCACCAGAAGAACAAATCAACGTTGTATGGGTTTGGAACCATACCACCTCCCAACCACCTCATTGCCTCGGTCCACCATGACATGAATTGATCTAGGTGGATATCAGTGGCCACCCACATTTTCTAACTGGCTCAAAACAATTTTTTGACAATTTTGACAATCTACTATTTTTAGCAGTTTTTAACTTTTTGGGCCATTTTGAGGGACTAAATAAATATTTTTGGGGATTGATATTCTCAATGATATTCTAAGTCACGATTGAGGTCCCAAAATAAATCTCCTCGATGATACCTTTCCAACGGGCTATCATACGCCTAAAACAGAGATCGTATGCAAAAGTTACGACCCCAGGAAGTTAATGCACGAACTTACCCAAACGGGGCCCACATGACTTTTGGCGCTTCATCTCCTAGGGTTAGGTTTTTGGATGTCTAGGGTTTTTTTCATTCCTGTTTATTGTAAAAAGGCCTTCAGAGCCTCATTGTAATCATCTTCTTGCAAATGTGAGTAGCCTTCACATCTCTTCTTAGAGATAAGCTGCCACCATTATAGCGAGTCTTTCACTCTATATTTTTACAGTCTCTGTACATTTCTTTCATTAATAGAAATCATGTATTACTATATATCTGTGTTTATGGTTACATCTCTGATACATTTCTGTTATATTATTGAATATCTATGATATCTCTGTGACTTGAATATGTGCGATATCACTATTATAACCCTAAATTACACCACACATGCTTACCTGGCATCAGGCCATGTCATATCCCTTCTTTGTCAAAGCACTACTGAATAACTCTTTAAAAAACCTCTTTTATAAAGGCCCACGTCCCCTACTCCATTATTGCATGCGTGTACACACTAGCTGATCTAAAACAGCCCGTGTGGACTGACAAAAGCATGAAAAAAGGAAATTTGTCGATGGAACACAAAAGCTATGGGTGAGTTAACTGAAACTCCTGGCCATGCATGGCCGAGGGTTCGTCCAAATACCTAGCTCCTTCTAACCTATAAAAGAAGGGGTAGGGGTCCCATTTGGAAGGAGGAAAAATATAGCAAAGAAACTCTTCCCTTTTGCATATTCCCATTGTCCCAACCCTTTAGCCTTTCCTTGTGCCAGAAGAGATACAAAGCAAAGCAGTTGGAGGACAGTCGAGGAGGAGCCCAGGATCAGGTTCATAGAGTGGTGGCTGGTCTCAGCTTTTGTAAGTTGACTCATTCAAAGTAATAAAGAAAATGCTTTTCCCATCCCATTTCATGAATTTTTTATAGTTTGATCAGTATATGTTTGGATTTCTAACCCGTTAGTATATAAGTAGGATGCATGCATAGTTGTTGATTGTCTTGTATGCAGGTCAACTTGGGAAGGAGTATTGCAAACAAGTAGTCAAGTACAACGGAGGATCGACATCAAACTTCAGGAACGAGGTAGGTTGATCTTTCCATGCATTTACTAAGAAAAGGGGATTTAAATCTAGGGATGAAGGTAGAAAGTAGTTTTTGTTCAGCCATATCTGCATGCAAAGTCTAAACCATATTTGCTAGACCATAGGGAAATTTCCCTTACAACAGAATTGGTGACCATACTGGGGAAACTCTCTAGGGTTCCTGGAATTTTATTTAGTTTTTTCGGTAGTTTTAAAGACTAGTTTTTCTTGCCTATTTTTTTTTTCTTTTAGTTTCTATAAGGTTTGTGCTAGCATGGAGTCTGCTTTTCCATACCAGATTTCCCTTTCTTTTTCTTGACTGTATTTTTTTGGGACCCATAGAGGTACACGTGGCCTGCATAAGGTTTTCACACGTGTACCCGCGCCCTACTCTCTTACAGCCCGCGTGTGAACGCTAGCTGAAGAAGTAGCAGTAGCGTGTAGAGTTCATAAGACTTCTGAGGCAGTCATCCTCTTCCCTATCAAAATCAAACATTCTCAAGGGGTCTTCTGGAATTCTGTCTCAGTCTTGTTGGTTTGCAGTCTTATCTCAGATTGTTTGGCTTTATAAATTTTTCCTTAGATTGTTTGCTTTTTTCTGTTAAAAAAAAAAAGTGTCCAATCCTTCAGGAGACTCTGGTTACCAATATCAGAGGTCTCTTCCTGGTTTGGTCTGTCTGTTTTTAGTTTTTCTCATAATTTAGAGATACACGTAGCCTATACAAGGTCATCCCGCGTGTACACACCCTCTGTCTCTATACAGCTCACGTTCACACACTGGTTGTTGGATTAACAGTAGCGTGCTTGTGCAGGATAATTTCTCTTGAGGGTAAGGCAGTCAGCCTTTCCCTTGATGAGAACTATATCTCTCAGGTATTTAAATCTCTGTTAGTCAGTAGCTTAGGATTAATCTTACCTTTAGCTCACGTTTTCTCATTTAAAGAAAATTTGTCATAAAAGTAAAAGAATTTTTTAAAGGTTTTTAGACAAGTGTGAGAGTCATTTTTTTTAAATTGCTAGTGTGTGATTTTTGACCTGATTCTTTATGATCTGGGATTAGGCCAGAATTGTTTTTCTTGGTTTTTGCTTGTTGGTATTTTTCCTTTTATCTTTATCAAGCATTTAAATAAAAAAAAATCTCTTTTCATTTTCTTGTTTGGTTGAAGAATCTGTTCTGCATTATTATCCAAGGAAAAGTCATTTATTTCATAAGTTTTTGCAGTTTACTTAGATCATAAGTAGCTTGTAGTCAAGTGAAATATTTTTGAGTTTGTTGTCCAAAATCTTAGAAAATTAAAAATATATATTTTGAAAAGTTGTTGAAATTTTACATTAAGTAAAAGTTTTGTTTCCATCTTTTTTATTCATTTTTTGCTTTCGTCTTTTCACATCATCAATTTCAATTTCATACCCCTTGACATAAGACAAACCCATAAAATTAACGCTAAATTTAAAAAGCTACTAAACTTTTATGTTTGTAGGGTTCACCAACTAGTTCAAGATTAAGGCCTTGGATTAGGTTGGAGAGGAAACTCTTCAAGACCATTTAAAATCAAACATCAGAGTCTGATTTAGGGAGTGTCTAAGTCCAGTGTCGTGAAAGTTATCCGGGACCCCCCTCTAACACAGGGGATAAACATGAGGACATGTGCAGAAAGGTAGTAGAGATAACCCCTCCAAAGTTGGACCAATTGTAGTGGAGAACACATATAGAGGGCTTGTCATGGGATTCCGTCATTTACATTTTCCACGAGGATTTGTGGGTCTTGAATCTATTCGAGATCTTCAGTTGTCTTCCATACCATTTTCTCTTGATACCCTTGATAGGTTTTGGGCTCGATACCCTGCTCATTGTGGTCTGCCCGACTTTTGACTATACCTGCCTGGTGACTGTTCGCGCACTGGAAACCTAGATAACAATCTTTTTTAGGGACATACATAGGTGACTGTAGGAGTATACCATGGTACCTAGGACAGACATTGGGCCACACTTTGTAGAGTATACCCGGAGGGTGCTTCCGTGTTCGAGTTGCACTTGCACCAGTAAGTTGCTCTAGTGTTGCTTGTTGTAACTTTTCTTCCAATTAATTTAGTGTTTGTCTGTCTTATCTTCTAGGGACTTTTTTAGTGTTTGTTACTTTTGAATGTTTAGAATACCTTGGAGTGTCTTTGATCTTCTCACACAATGGAGGATCATGAGCTCCGCTGGTCACGAAGGCTTCTTGGCCTGCCACCGGTTACACTGGAACCACCCCCACCACCATTAAGGTGAAAGCTAGACCAACAAGGGTCTTTTGAAGCGACCGGGTTACAAGCCATTGTGCTCGACCAACCCATAGAAGAATCAACCATTTTAGACCTTGAAGCAACTGCTCTTGGCCTGGTTGAAACCCCAACCACTAATTTTTTGGCACCTTTCATTGTACCAATTCAATTTTACGATCGCCAAACAGTGTTGCACACAGCAATGGAAACAAATGTTGTTACTCCTTTTGGGAATTCTTCAATTCCCACCACAATTGTCACCACAGGAGAGATTTCACCTCTTAACCCACCATCATCAGTCGGAGTCACCATGGTATCGATCATTTCTACATCGCACAGTGGTCGATCGTATCTTTGGCGGCAGCCACAACCCCTTTCACACCAAGTGCGACAGGACCTCCGTTCTCATACGAGATGCCTAGTTCGGGTACAAGTCCTGTACTTTCTTACTCCACTTTACAGACTTTAGGTCTGGGGGAAGGGAGCTCTAGTGCTCCTCTGCAAGGTCACATGGGGGGCACTCCTACTCCTTTTAACACTTTCCCTTACGGAGGAGGTCATATCCCTCCTTCGTCCCCTTCACTCGTCGACTCGCATCAGCCATCTATCGGGCAACCTACACACAATAGTTTATTTGGAGCGGGGAGTCAAGGACCACCTTCGCATAGTATGCTGGTAGGTTCGACACCATTTTCTTTGAACGGAACGCTTTGTAACAATACCTTCTCGTCAGCTTCTTTCCGACTGGGGGCAACCCCATTTTTGGACAATCTACTCCTATGCAGGGTACTATTCCTGCCCAGTGGGCAAACTCAGCAAGACCTTGGAATTCAAGGCAGAGATCCGTTCTCTCATCCAGAATGCCAATCTGGGGTAATTCTTTCCACAACCAATGGAACCCCGGACAAACTACTATGCCCATCCCCACGTGACCACCATGGGGCAATCCTTCCCAAAGTCCTTCAAATATAATGCATGCCCAACCATCTATGTCCTATTTGGGAAATCAGCCAATGATGTCTCCACATATGCAAAATCCTCATGCTGGCTAGGGCCATGGTTTCTACCAGAATCTAGGCCAGCATCCAAACTTTTCCTGGAAACCTGGTGCTAGTCAAACTACAAGCCCCTTTTTCCCGAGTTATCACCAACAACCCAAACTTCCCTTCCTAGTGACTTTGCACTTGCCAGATTTGACAAGGTTTTTGAATGACCCTATTTGTCATGATCCGTGTTTGCCTCCCATGCTAATGAAGTTGCCTTCGAACATCCCAAAGTTCGAAGCCAAACCTAATGAAGACCCACGAGATCATGTGACTACCTTTCATCTTTGGTGCTCATCTAACTCATTGAAAGATGACTTTGTACAGTTGCAATTGTTTCAACATACTCTCATTGGGAGTGCCACGAAATTGTACATTGAGCTCGATCACTCAAGATACTCTTCTTTTGGCGAACTAGCGATGGCTTTCCTGAACCATTTCCAGTTACCTATGAGATATGATGCTGGCACAGAGCTACTCGCCAATTTTGAATAGACAACAATAGACCATATCTCTGAACACATCCGAGAATGGAGACACCGGAAGAGCTTAATCAAGGTACCAATCCCACCATCATTCCTGCTTGAGTGGTTCCTTAAGTTTTTGGTCTCGTAGTTATCCAAAGACATCACGACATCGAGAGTATTCTTCGAAGAAAACACCATCATGAGGGCTCAACAGTTTGAGCTCATCTATTCTCAATCCGGTTTATTATACAACATCTTGCCAGATGCGTCACGTTCAATACTAGATAAAACTAGACAGAGAGTTGGACCACATGCTGATGGTATTGTCGGTTCAGCACAAACAAAGCCCGCTGAGCAATTGACAAAGCAGTTGCAGCAGTTATCTATACAACACACAGCGACCAGCCAAACTACTGCTTTGGATGCTCCCCCTACCAAAATGTCGGACGTACACACAGTACAGTCGACTAACCCAAAGGCCACCCAGCAGCCTGAAGGGAAGAAAAAACAATGAAAGAAGGGTAAGGGGGATAAAAAACCCACCGACAATGCTGGTGGGGACAACACTGAAAAATAGAAGGTGAGGTATCCATGCAACTTGTGCACGGAAGACCACCTGACCCATCTATGTCCTCGACTTGCAGAGGCCCAGAAATTTGTCACACAGCAACAATAGGCCATGTTGACTAATCCATTTCAACATGGGAAAAATCTAACTCAAGCCTCTACAAGCATAGAAGCAGGCAGCCAAGAACCCTGTCTGCCTCCGAACAACCCCGCATCCGCGAACGTATATATGGTTAGGGGTGATGCTTTTATATTAACTAGAGTGCATGACTATAGTAAACCAAGCACTTCTGAGAAGGGTAAAGAAGTTGACCTCCCATCTCTTCCTCTACAGATTGAGAAGACATTGGGAGAAACAATGACACGCATTCTAAAAGGTGCATTTAAAAAATCTTCTCATAACCCAAACGCAAGGGCCTCCCAGAACTACTCTGTGGTGGAGGATTTATCACAAACCCCCTATGCGATGACTTATTTGGAAGTCCTGCAAAGCTACCCTTCTCAGAGGAAAGACTTGTTAACCACTTTAGGCTCTACTGAGACTTGTAATCCAGGTACAATCATGTTGGATACAACTGACTTAAAACCTCACCTACCTTACCACGTAGCATTTCAGATAGTAGTGGCTTATCCCACAAAACATTTTACTCGAAATATCTTCCACATAGTGGTTGATGAGGGCACCTCGACATGCATTATGTCATTGGCATGTTGGAAGGCCATTGGCTAGACCATTTTGTCTACATCACCTACTCTCCTCATTGCTTTTGACGATCGTTCATTCTGACCACATGGCATCGTTCCTTCTTTCCCCGTGTAGTTAGGAGGGAAGACCATGTGTGTCAAAGTATAGGTATTCGATGCTCCCCTCGACTATAACCTCTTGTTAGGAAGGAGTTGGACTTATGATATGCAAGTTGTGGTTGCTACAGTTTTTCGATTCGTGTTGTTTCCGCATGAGGGTCGGATAGTGACCATCGATCAATTGTCTTTCTCTAGACCCGACCCTGCTTTGGGGGCATCCATGGTCCCGATGATTGATAATCCTCAACCAGGTGTTGTTAACATAGGATTTGGTTTGTGCCCATCCTTGATGGGTACCTTTGATTACCCGCGCCCTCTTGGTGACATCAAATTTATATCCAATCACCATAAGGTTGAGATTTATCAAGTTTCGTCATTCCGCACGACTTACTTCAAGGATCCCTGGATACTTCCTTCCCCATTGGCCATGATGGATGAGACAGGGCACTCGGGCATGTCCATGCCCTTGTCTGTAGCTGAAGTAGCGTACTCTTTAGTTCAGCAAGCTTCAGCTAGCACTAATCCAACTCCTGCACAAGAGTTAGATCCACTTCTAGAGTGTATTTGGGCTCAGGGTTCTCTCGCTAACACCAATTCATTAGACTTAGTCTTGCCTTCTAATGAAGCAGTAATCGAAGCAATGACTAGTCCAAACAAACCTTGGGAAGATCTTCATCACAAATCATATTTTCTCCCAGAGTTAAGCCGAATCGAAGTAGGATAATTCACCATAACCATGACGAGAGATCAGTCGTGCCCTATTAATCTCTTAGCTACACACGAAATTTATGTTCAGGGTAATATGGAAACTATCGCTAAAACTATACCAATCAACATCTCTTGAAACCCTGGCGTCATGGAGAACGTCTTCATCAGACCAGATTTCTCCCCTGAAGAGATTCAAATCTACATAAATCTTTTCAAAGAATTCTGCGACGTTTTTGCCTGGTCTTATGAGGAAATGCCAGGTATCGATCCAAAAATAGTTGAACATGAGATCACAACGTATCCTGATGCCAAGCCTGTTCAACAGAAGCTTCATCCACTTAATCCTAAGAAAGTAGCAACCATTAAGGTTGAGGTTGAGAAATTGATAAAGGCAGGTTTTATCTATCCTATCCATTTGACTCAATGGGTGTCAAATCCTGTGCCGGTCAATAAAAAACAAGGCATGATTTGTGTATGTACTGATTTCTGTGATTTGAACAAGGCATGTCCCAAAGATAATTTTATAACACCATTCATCGACCAGATCATTGATGAATGCGATGGTTGCGAAGCCTTTTCTTTCATGGACAATTTTTCGGGATATAATCAAATACAAATCAAACCCAAAGACCAACACAAAATGACATTCATTTGTCCTTGGGGTACATTCGCATATCATAAGATGCCTTTTGGTCTTAAAAATGTTGGAGCAACCTTTCAGCGAGCCATGTCTTTTGCTTTCCATGACCTCAAGCATATAGTAAAGTCCTATCTAGATGATTTAGCATCGTGATCTCGCAAGAGAACGGATCATCCCACACACCTTAGACTTATCTTTGAACGTTGTCGCTACATCTGGATTCGCTTGAATCCAAACAAGTGCATCTTTTACATAACATCAATACATTTGTTAGGTTTCATCGTATCAACAACAGGGATCATGGTCAATCCTCTCAAGGTGGAGGCAATAATCTAGTTTCCCCCCCCACTCACAATCCTTCAACTTCAGAGTCTACAAGGAAAGGCAAACTTTTTACGACACTTCATCGCTAACTATGCCGAAATCACTAAGGGATTTATGCGCTTACTAAAGAAAGACATTCCTTTTTACTGGGATGATGCCACTCAATGCTCTTTCGACGCATTAAAACATGCCCTCACAATTGCCCCTTTGCTCTGGCCACCTAACTATAACAAAGATTTTTTATTATATCTGGTTGTAGCAGAGTCAACCATTGGCATGGTTTTAGTTTAGCAAGATGAATTGTTCTTAGAATAACTAATCTATTACTTGAGCCGAGGCCTCGTCGGACCCGAACCCAATTATTCTCATATCAAAAAACTTGCGTTGGTAGCAGTTCATGTTGTTCAACGGTTTTTTGATTATGTTTTGTTTCGCAAGATCACCGTCATTGCTATCATGAATCCATTCCAGTACATGTTGACACGATGGGTAATAGGCAGAAAAATCAGTAGATGGATAGTCATCCTCCAGGAGTTTGACTTAGACTTTGTTTCCACAAAGTCCAAAAAGTCACTGGTCTTCGCAGAGCTTATTTCAAAACTTCCGGTTGAGTCAGGTGACGTTGTGCCTGAAGAATCGCCTATCCGGGGAGATATGTTTTTGATCACATCTTCAGATCCCTGGTATAGAGATATACTTATCTATCTCTAGACTTTGAAGTGCCCCACTTCTACTTCTCGTGATGAGCATCGGTGTATACACCATCAG
This sequence comes from Picea mariana, assembly GCA_032191745.1. NCBI lineage: Eukaryota > Viridiplantae > Streptophyta > Pinopsida > Pinales > Pinaceae > Picea > Picea mariana. The sequence continues at coordinate 167,889 of JASDQU010012683.1, read as the reverse complement.
GCTAAGAATTATCTCATACTCGATGATACGTTGTATCAGAGAGGTGTAGACTACATCCTACATCGATGTCTTACTCATGAGGAGGCAATTATTATGCTCAACGATTCCATACCGGAGCTTGTGGCAATCATTTTTCTGGGTTGGCAATAGCCCAAAAGATTCTACGAGCAGGTTACTTCTGGCCGACACTTATAAAAGATTGTATCGAATCGGTCAAGAAGTTCCATCTGTGCCAAATATTCTCTCAGACGATGAGGGCACATCCCGCTCCCATGTTTCCCGTCATCATAGTTGGACCCTTCACCAAGTGGGGGATTGATTACACTACTTGCCACCCCCCTTCAGCAAGGGGACACCACTATATCATCGTAGTTGTAGACTACTTCACAAAGTGGGTCGATGCTATGCCAATGTTTGAAGATGATGGAGAGACTGCAACTCTCTTTTTATTCAACCAGATCATAGCAAGGTTCAGTGTCCCAAGGGAGATTGTCACGGACCATGGCAATCACTTTTAGAATTAGATGATGACTGAATTAACATCAAATCTTGGGTTACGGAAAGAACATTCATCACCCTACTACCCCCAGGCTAATGGGCAGGTGGAAGTTGTAAACAAAACTCTTAAGACTATTCTACAATGAACTATCAACTCATCCAAGTCAAATTGGCATTTGATGTTATACTCGGCATTATGGGCTTACCAAACATCTGTTAAGACTACAACCAGTTTCTCACCTTTTCAACTCATTTACGGGCTGGAGGTAGTCTTTCCCATCGATTGTCAGATCCCGTCTCTAAAATTGGTAGTACAATTATTGCCAAACACTTCTCCACTCGAAGAATGGTTAGTATACCTTGAACATCTCAATGAATAGTGTCGTGATGTGGCCCTGGCCAATGAGGCTCACAAACATAAGGTCAAGTGTCAATATGATAGGTCCGTTCGTCCTCGAATTTTCTATGAAGGCGACCTTGTCCTGGTCTATGACCAAGATAAGGACCGCCCTAGGGGCAGGCAAATTCAAACCCATGTGGTGATGTAGGAGCATCGCCAACTCATCAAGCGAGCCAGCACATCAAGCGGAGATCAGCTGGATAAACAAAACCAAATTTTTGAAGTGCTTTGGGATTGTAGCGCAAGTCTTTTAATGGAACCATTTATGAAGGCGCATTTGTATATTGTATTGGACCTTGAGCCTTTAAGCTCTCGTCCTTTGGTAGATAGGAGGCATTTAATCTAGTTAATGCTGGTAGATAGGATTTTAAGTCTAGATTAGACAGTTTTAGAGTCCGAGAAGGAAAACGGATATAGACACCCTCCTTTGTACATTGTAACATTATTGAGAGCATTCAGAAGAGAAGAGAAAGCAGAGAATAGTGTATGAAGAACACCCATGTACAGGCACTTGAATTAATAGAATGAATCTTTGATTCAAGCTCATGGTTTGCGTTGTTTTCTCTGTGTATTGATGTTATGCTCATGAATGTTTGTTTTCTTATTGTGCATTTGCTTTGTATATGTTGTGCATGTGATTTCATGTTTCAAACTGAAGTCTGAAAGGGAGAGAGAATGAGGTTCAATTGTTTCTCTATCTGAGCCAGGAGATTCCTGCAAAGTGTGCAGTTGAATACAACCGCAAGGAGTGCGTTGATGGAGGCTTAGGTGGTTTAACTCTTGTTCTCATTCACCCAAAAGTGGAAGTGGGTTGTTGAAGCCATGCAAAGAGTGCGTAGGCTAAGGAAAGTCTCAGTTGTGAATCTGAGCAAAGGAAATCAAAGACTGCTACTGCAGGAGTTGCGCAGAGTCAAAGGGATTCAACACTGGAGAGTTGTTGAATGATTGCCGCGAGGAGCACGTGCAAATCCCTCTGAAAGAATCAGAGTGGAAAATCTCAGGAGGAATAGACCTTTGAACTCCCTAAAGGCTAAGTACAGGGAAGTTGCCATTGGAAGTCGGGGAAAAGCGTCGCAGGTTGGCAAGCGAGCAAACAAGTCTCGTGGAGAGACACTTCATTATTTCACAGAATCCTCAAGGGGAGAACGGACGGACGAAATATTTGGAAGAGATTTCACGAGGTTTCGAGAGCCGTTGGATCTCCCAGAGGTGCAAGGTAGTTTCAGTGCAGGTGTGGAGAGGATTCCAAGCTCAGGAGGGGCAGCACCGTTGATCCAAGTCGGTCAGGGATGTTGGATTGTTCATGAGATCGCCTATCGGGACCTCGTGAAGAAAGGGTCCTAAATTTGGTAAGGAGAGTCGTGAGATTGCGAGAACCGAGATCTCGACTACTCCGAGGATAGTGTGAATCCATAGGAGTCGACAAGTGGATAGGTGGCACCTCGCATCTAGAGAAATCGTAAGTGGAAGGGTTGAGAAATTTGTGTTAAAGGTTGTGAGGCACGAGGACACGAGGCAGCGAAGTGGCATGGAGGCTGTGAGCCATCCATCTGAGTAAGACAGGTGGCAGAGATCTAAGGATCTCACGAACTTGGGAGTTCGCAGGGTGAGGGCCCAAGTATTGGGTCTTCAAAGTCACGAGGATGCGAGGCGCGAGAAAGGTGAATAGCCATTGGATCTGGATCACAGGAGGATCATTGGATCCGCACGTGGGATCATGCATCAGAGCCTCGCGAGAAAAGGCTCGAGAACTTGGCCACGGAAGTCGCGAGGGGGCGAGGTCGCGAGTCTCAGCATCTCGGACCTCGAAAGTCGACGGAGAAGTTATTGACCTCATTAGAAGCGAAGTCGCAAGGGAGTGAGGTCGTGATAGCGCGGAAGTCCCGATAGAAGTGACGGGTGTGGACAGGTCAAGTCACACGTGCACATCGGAGTTTCGACACCTCGGGTATCGGAGGTTGGAGAACCAAAAGTTTGGTATCGCAAGTAGCGAGGTTGCGAGTAACGAAATCCCTCCAGGAAAAGTCAACGAGTTGACTGACCATCGGGTCTTGGGGATCCGAGAACCCAGTGTTCAACCTTTGAACTTGCGAAGTCGTGAGTTCTGATCCTCTCAGAAGATTGAGGAAGAGGATCGCCCGATGAAGAGAGTCTGTGGGTAGGAATATTCCTG
>JASDQU010012683.1:148882-164768 GCA_032191745.1 Picea mariana | reverse complement strand
CTATTACCTTCTACTTGAACCCGTTGTTGCTCCACCATGAAAATTTCATCTCTCTTGTCAAATAAACTTAGAATTCCCCTATCCATGGCTCCCCTAAATTTGTTTGGTAGAATAAATTAAGAGTAGTTAAGTCGACACGAAAATCCTGGGTAAAGTCATCCTACACTCGCACCCCCTCATTTTTGGAAAGAACCTCAAGAATTATAGAACTAGAAGCAATTCAAAAAGAGATGGAAGAGTAGGAGGTGACAAAAACCTCTTTGAAATTGGAAAGGGAATCATACCAAAATTTAAATAAATCCTTCTAGAAAGATGAATAATATTGGAGGCTTAAATATCACAGTCTCTATTTGCAATAAAAATACTCAAACACCTCATTTTTTCACAAATAAATGCAACAAAGACACCTTAAAAATATAGTTCAAAAAATACAATTATATTTAGGACAAGTCATGGACAAATTGGATCAGATAAAGGATGCATTTGTGAATCACTTTGGAAATATATATCATCAATAAAGTGAGGAGGGTGAAGAAATCAATGAGAAAGACAGGTTGGAAAATATACCAACTTGAATAACAAAATAAGAGAATGGGAATCTCCTCGAGGAAATTAATGAAGAACAAGTCTCCCAATCAGTTTTGGGATTGGGTCAAGAAAATTCGCTAGACCTGATGGGTTTTCCATCCATTTTTTTAATTCTTTAGGGAAACAATTAAATTTCATTGAAAAGGATGTTAAATTATACTTCACGAAAAAAAAGTAGGAGTGACCAATTCAACCTTCTTAGCTCTAATTCCCAAAGAGACCAATCCATCCAATTTTCCCAAGTTCAAACCAATCTCTCTCTGCAATTTAGCTTACACGGTTCTTACAAAAATAATAGCCAACATAATTAAGCCATTCCTCTCCAAATTCATTTTATAAAATCACGAAGTTTTAATTGAGAATAGACAAATAGTATACAATAGTGTGCTTGTTCAAAAGGATATCTACACAAGAAGGGTCTACAAGGAAAAATGAATGGTTATAAAACTTGATATGTTGAACTCCTTTGACAGAGTCAAACATTCCTTCTTCTTTGTTGTTCTTCAAAAAATTGGGTTCGTAGAACATTTCATTGACAATATCCATGCTTGTATCGTTTCTTCTTGGATTTCCCCAATGATAAATGGCAAGCCATATCAATTCTTTTGATCAAGTAGGGGATTAAGGAAAGCATGCCCTCTTTCTCTCTCCATATTTATTTTAATATAAGAATTTCTTAGTCGAAAACTAGAAGTTGAACGAATAATGGGTCGACTCCCTAGTTTTCATTTAGCCCAAGGTGTAAAGGACATTAATATTTCTCAATTCGTCGATGACACCCTTCTCGTGGGGGCTTCCTCAGTCATCATTTCCAGGTGATTCAAAAAGTTCCTTGATGTTTTTATCTTCATTTCAGGGGGGAAGATAAATAACAACAAGAGTCGAATATATGTCTATAATATGTCAAGGGAACTTCAATCAACTATTTCCATAATTTCGGTTTCCTTGTGGTTGGAAATTGATCATTCTTCAAATACTTGGGCATGCCAATCTCTCTAAAGTACACTACCTCCTAGGATTGGCATGAATTTCTTGGAAAAATGGAAATTCGTATTCATAAATGGGGAGTTTGATGGCTCAATCCAACATGTAAAAGTGTTCTGATAAAATATGTTATCTATTCACTAACCATATTTCAATGTGAAACCCTATTGACACTAAAAAGAGTGCTTGAAAAAATCTCCAAAAATATTAGAAGCTTTTTATGGGAAGGGGGAAAAACAATTACAAATAAGCTTCATTTGGTAAACTGGAAAATGGATCGTGAACCTTTAGATAAAGGTGGTTTAGCATTTAGAGATCTGGCATTAATGAATGTTTCCTTGGGAGAAAAAATAGAATGGAGACTTATCTCAAGAGATTCAAAATGGTGGAAGAATATCCTCATATAAAACTATTTCAGCAAATCTAGACCTTGAAGCCTCAACACCCCCCTTCCAAACACTAAAGGGTATCCTCTTTGGAAATGTCTCAAATCAGTTGCTCCACTAATTCAATCTAAGCTCTCTTGCACTCCAGGAAATGGACATATGGACCAATAGTATCATGGATAAAGTTCCACTAGGGGAAAATGAGGATTTTCTTTCCCTTAAGGAATGGAGCATTAGTCAAGGACTCACAAAGTTGGAATATTTCTCTCTTTGGGAAGATTATGGAAAATAGAAAGGTTGGAAGAGTATCTCCCCCCCTCCCCCCTAAGAATCTTCATCCATTGGTTCTAAATATGTTTTGTCTTGTTGTTGGTTGTTCCCCTATTGATTCCCATATTGTATATGAACCATTTTTGGGTGATTTAGATCATTTGATCAAAAGAGGGTTCAACACCTAATTGCAGGCTCCCTTGGACTTGCATTCTCTAATATTTTGGTTCTCATATGGAAAGTTGTATCTCTTCCTCAATGATTTATGTTGGATCATGGTACAAGGTAAGTTCCTAACATCTGAAAATCAATATAAAAGAGGAATAGAAGGCCCCTTAAGGTGTGCCTTGTGTAAATGTTTTGTTGAAACAACCCATCATATTATTTTTTAATGTGAATTTTCAAAACAAGTATTGGCTCAGATGTACAAGAACCTGCATTTCCATCATACTTTTCCCAAAAATTTGCATGACATGTTTCTTTTTTGGAAGAGAATATATGCTAGCAGCCTCACTAAGAAACCTGTTTTTGTGCATCTATAGAAGGCAGTTCCCAAATATATCTAATGGGAGATATTTATGGCAAGAAACAAGGTTATATTCCCAAGCAAGCTCCTAATTCCTACAAGAGTTCACTTGTTGTCTTGCAACCTCCAATCTAAAGTCTTATGTGCCAAATATAGAAAGCCAGGTGTTATAGCAAGATTTTCCTCACCCCATGCAACTTGCTCAGAAGGCCTTTTCCATTTCCCTATGCATACTTGAAGTCCCCTTTTGCACTTCCCAGAGATAAAAATCATATTCTTCCACATATATGCGCCCTAACATCTATACAACATGCATATATGTAGGTTGCACCATTGCATCTCGTGTACATCGAGTTTTATGCCCAAAATTAAAAAATGGTGTCAGGTTTCCATGTCACGTCATGAGATCCATGATCCTTAACCTTCCATATACTGGAAACATTCAAACTTGGCCCTTCAGTTCCATTTGAAGGCTATAAATGGGCCATATCCAAGTTGTGGAAGAGGAGAAGAATTCAACTTTTGAGAGCAAATTTACTCTGAAGAAATTATTCACTTCATATTGAGTATGCATCCCTTTGTCCTTTTAAGTCTGAACACATTGTTCATCCCCCAAGCTCTTCCTTTTTTGATGGAGAACCTCATTGTATCTCTTATATGAGCTTGCCTTTGGTGGAGGATTGAAATGGTGGAGGCCCAGCTGGAAGGGACTTAGTTTCTCGGTTTCGAGACTTGCTGACATGGAAGTTTGTCATTCATACACTTATGTTGATCATATTTTAATAGAAATACTCTTTTCTCATTCAATTAATGTCTTGAAAATATTTTAATTGTTATTCCCTAGGCATACTTGTTATGAATATTGATGGATTATGCTATTATATGTGATAAAATTATATATTGTCACCATATTCTTATGTATGTTTGTTGTTGAGGACAAGTTGCAGGTATATAACCTTGATTCGAGTGCTCAACGATGGTCTTCGTTGAACATTCGGATGAGGTAGGATCTTTATCTTGTCTTGTTATCATGTTTGTTTATATAGAATACTTGAGATTAGAGATAATTTATGAAGTCATTCCATCTGTTGTGGTTTACCCCATGCCATAGAGTGATTTTCCTCGTAACAGAATTGGCGACCATACTGGGGATTGAATCTTATTTTTGGGGTTTGAAGTGTTTTTCTCCTTTGATTGCTCTCTATTAGCTTGAGTTTTCTTGTCATCTGATTGCTTGACAACCTATTTTCATTTTGAATCTAAGTTTCTTGGCCTTATTCTTAACTAGGAAGTGGTTTAATACATATATGTGGTTTTTCCCTTAACAGACGTGTACATACGTGATATGTCATTCTATAACGCGCGTACATACATGGGCTTTTTCCTAAACAGTCGTGTACAATAATATGTTTGACTTGATTGCTGAGTTTGGTGTTTGTTGGGTGATTTTTTATGGTTGTTGAGTCTTCTTGGGCCTCTGTAATAAATTTTGAGTTATTGTAGAGTGATAGGAAACCTTTCTTTGGTTGAATTTTTGGGTGGTTTCTCTTTCTCATCATCTTTTTCATTGGTTGTCGTTACATTTTAGGATGGTTGTTTACTTCTTGATATCCTTCTTGGTTTGTCTCTTTCTGCTTACAGTAGGGTCTATATATCAAGGTGTGGTTTGGTCCTTGCATTTTCATTTATTTATATTGAAAATACAAAAAATATACATTTTATATCATGGCATTTGATCTTTTGGGTTCTTATTATTGATCTTGATACATGTATGGAAACATTGCAACTTATTGAAATTGCAGAATTAGATTGAACGTTACATTTTGGAAAGCTTATCATTTGTTGATAATTGAAGTTAGGACTTTGCATTATATTTATATTCATTTATTTTACTTGTTGAGTCATAACATCATCAGTTTCACGACCACATATTTTGAGTAAACAAAGACACTAAAATTAACGTTGATAAAATTAAAATTGATTAGAAATGATTTTACATTTCACGGTACACAAACTAGCTTAAGATATAGAGCCTTGGAATAGGATTTTGTGAATAAACTTCTCCAAGGATATTAAACTCAACATATGTTTCTAACTAAGGGAGTGGTAAAATTCATCGTATAATTAGTGACGTCAGGAGGCTCAACTCACACCAGAGTTAAGCATGAGGTCGCGTGAAGTTGGTTGCAGAGATATCCCTCTAATACCTTATTAGCATCAGAGATATTTATGGGGATCTATTCGTATCTAGGGCTCTTTCTAGTACCTTTACCTCTGTGAGAGGTGGTGCTTTAAATATTTTGGGCTTTGTTACCCTGCCCATACGGTGGACCTGACTTACAACTATTCGTGTGCGCATTGGTGATATCACGGTGGCTTTATTTGCTTGACATAGGTAGCCACATAGATTACTTACAAGGGTTATTCTGTGGGTACCCTGAGTTAGATAAGGTTCGAACAACACACATCCTTTATGGAGGATTACCTCTCTGAGGGGATCTGACCGACTGCATTGTTAAGCCCATGAGGGCCCTTATAATTGATTTATGATACCTCCAATATTTTGAAGGGAGTCCCAGGCCCATCTTGGGTGAGGAAAACCTACTTTAGTGAGGGAGGCCCCTTTTCAACCACTATATCTTGTTTGTGTGCATATTGGCCCTTTTTTTTATTTTGGTGTTCTCTTTTATTATTATTTGGACTTAGGATTTGCTTATATCTCGAGTATTGAGTCATCGTGGAGCTAGAAATGCTTCCTTGCAGGTCTCTTCATTTGTTGAAGTTACCACTACATCTTGAATCTTTTCCTTTAAAAAGGCATAAATTTTTCAACCGTGGCACACACACCTCCACCTACCAGACTTGTGATCATACAAGTATGAGTATTGAGTCGATTTAGAAATATATTGGGAGTCCTTAGACTCCCATACCTACTGTAGTTAATGGAACTCCTTCTATGCCTTTGACCACTACGGTTGTATTTCTGGGGGTTCCAGTCATCACTCCTATTCAGCCTATGGTTTCTACTCAACCTATAATGACAAACCCTTTTGAGTCTATTTTTGGTAGACCTAGATACAATACTTATTCCATCCCTACAATCTCTAGCCCTTTCTCTTATGGTATGTCAAATCTGACATCGCAACTTTCATCATCCATTCCATTTATGAATACAAATCCTAGTATTGTACTTCGATGAATGGCTCCTCCACATATTCCACTCTCGTTTGGTGGAACTCACATTCCCCAAAAGAATCCTATGGTTGGAAGCCAACCTCCTTTTCACCCTGGTTTTAATCCTAGTCTTAATTCTCCTGGATGGAGTAATCAACTGGGTGGACAAGTTGTTGCCTATGTTTCGTCCTTTACACCTACCTCCTCCACATTGATTCTGACCAACACCTTTGGGATGACGAATCCACCTCTATCCTCTGAATTTACACTTGGGGGAGGTTAGTTTCATACTTTGGGACACCACCAACCTGGAGCTACTCCGACTGGGGAAAACATTTATAACCCTCATTATAACATTCCTTCTGGAATGGTTCCCAACCAACCCCTTATGAATCAGTTTGGAGGTGGGTTTTACAATCCCAAAAAGGGACATGGTACATACCAGAACCCTGGATGGGCTGTGATTCCCAAGAAACAACCTTTCTTGGGAGCATGGGCTCAGATGCCTCAACCCAAGCTCCCTTTTCTGTCCATGCTTAATTTTCCATACTTATCAAGATTAATGAATGACCCAGTGCGTCATGATCCGTCATGGCCCCCTGTCCCCACCAAAATTCCTTTGTATATTCTGAAATTTGAAGGAAAGATTGGTGAGGATCCTGGTGATCACGTCATTATTTTTCATCTTTGGTGTTCTTCAAATTCTCTTAATGATGATTTTATTCATTTGATATTGTTTCGACGAACGCTTATAGGGGTTTCTACGAAATGGTGCATCGAGTTACCAGGGGGGACATACAGTAACTTTAACCAGATGGTTTTAGTCTTTCTCAACCACTTCGAGTTGTTGGTTCATTACGATGTTGGCATAGAAATTATTTCAACCCTCTGCTAGGACAAAGGCACCTGTATCTCAAATCACATCCAAGAGTGGCATAGATGGAAGAGGTTGATCAAAGACTGCATTCTTCCAGAGTTCATGTTGGAATGGTTTCTTAAGTCTTTACTACCTTATATTTTGAAGGATTTCTCTACATTCGGGGTAACATCTAAAGAGGAAGATATTTTTAAATCCGAACAGTTGCATCTCATATGTGCTCAGTCTGGGATGTTGTATGAAATTATTCCTTACGCCCTAAGGTAAAACTATGACCCTAGACAAAAGCTCGAGCCTCATGCCGATGGCATTATAGGCTCTGCAAATGTTAAATCTACAGACTTGGTGACAAGCTAGTTGAAAGAGTTGCCTCTAAGCCAGTATGTAAGAGGAAAAGTGTCATCTGTGTCCTCTACTCCCACTCAGTCGACGGACATACATTATGTGCATTCGTCGACCAACCCAAATGGTAACCAAAAACTAGGAGGGAATAAAAAGAAAGGATGTGGTAACAATTGTAAGGGTGTGAGGAATGATAGTAAAGCCAAGGACAATGCTAACAATTATAGATTGAAGTTTAATGTTGGTGAGGGAAAGAAAGAGAAGCGAAAGGTGAAATTCCCTTGTAATATTTATACTTATTATCACCTTACCCACTTGTGCCCCAAACTCGAGGAACCTATGAGGATCTTATCTCTACCTCCCTCTATGATGACTAGTCCTTTTCCATGTAATAAACACATGGCCTCGATCTCCTCTAATGTTGTAAATGTAGCGAGTGGGATTCAAAACCATCTGGCACATGAAGGAGACCATCTATGTGTAAATATGGTTAAGTCTCAGATTAATGTAGCCACTCAATCTCACGATTACAGTTCTTCATAGGATGTTCCATGTCTATAGTCTCCCCCTCCTCCAGAAACCACTTTGCATATCTAAAATCTAGAGCCTCCACCTCGTATTCAGAAAGGAGTACTCAAACTCTCTACCCACAACCCTATTGCTAGAGCTAGCCAGAACTACTCTATTGTCGAAGATCTGTGTCAAACCCCTTGTGTGATGTTTCCTTTGGAGGTACTCCAAACATGTCCTTCATAGAGAAATGCCTTGTTATATCTGTTAGGAGATCTAGACCCATGTGTCTCTAAGGTTATCAAGTTTGATGTTATGTATGTTCAGCCTCGCTTTCCTTACCACGTGGCCTTCCAAATACATGTGGATTACTCAAATTATACCATCAAACGTATTGTTATTGATGAAGGCGTTGCAATATGCATGATGTCCCTAACCTATTGGAAAGCCATCGAATCTCCATCCCTCTCTCAATATCTGACCATGTTGATCGTATTTGATGGTCATTCTTTCCATCCCCACAGTGTTGTTCCTACCTTTCTGGTCCAATTAGGTGGAAAGACAGTGGAGGTGGATGTCGAGGTGGTTGATGTTCCCCTTGACTATAACTTATTACTATGGTGTAACTAGACTTATGTTATGACTGCAGTCATATCGTTCATTTTCCATACTTTATGTTTTCCTCATGAAGGGAAAATTGTGGTGATTAATCAGTTATCATTTACGCATGCTACTTCCAATGCATTAGTTGGACCTTCGATCGTTGTTATTGAGAATTATCAGCCGACAACTGAGGATATTGGTGTTAGAATGTATTCCTCCCTTATGGGTACCTTTGATTTCGTCACACCAATTCATCACATTTATGTCATGTCCAGTAAGTCTTCTTTGTCAATGAGGTTTGTTCCTTTCCGTACTTCGTATTTTAACGATCCATAGACCCTAACTTCCCCAACCATGTCTTGTGAAGGGCAGTCACAGATTGGAATGGCAATGCCACTGTCGGAGACAGAGATAGTGTATCAAGTTGTTCTTGACTCTTGTTCCAACCCAGATATTGTCTCATAGATGGACAAGGAGGATGATGTTCTTATGCCTGTATGGGACACTTCATCGTATTTCTCACATGATTTCCTCGATGATTATTTACCTTCAAATGAAGCAATCTTATAGGCCATGAATGGTTCACATAGTTCATGGGATGATATGAATAACTACTCTTACTTCCTCCCATATCTTGTTAGGACCGAACAAGATAATTTTAGATCTACCTTGAGTGAGATAGTCAATCTTGTCATAGTTAAACTTGATACGCATGACATTTATGTCGAAGAAAACATGGCGAGTATTTCTCCTACCGTCACAGTCAACATCTCTCGTATTTCTAGTAAAAATGAAAATGTTTATATCAGTGTGGATTGTTCTCATGAATAAATTCAGCTCTACATCGACCTCTTCAAATAATTTTGTGATGTATTCTCTTGGTCATATGAAGAGATGCTAGGAATCGACCCTCGTATTGTCAAACATGATACTAAAAAATCCCCGGATGTTGTTTGGAAACGATTTAAAGCTATGGTAATCCTAGGAAGGCACCTTCTATTAAGGAGACAGTGGAAAAAATTCTTGAGCTTGGTTTTATCTACCTGGTTCCCTTGACTGAATGGGTATCCAATCGTGTTCCTGTGAATAAGAAGAAAGGAACCATTTATGTGTGTATGGATTTTTGAGACCTGAATAAGGCTTGTCCTAAAGACAACTTCTCGACACCTTTCATTGATCAGATGCTCGATGAGTGTGCAGGAAGTGGGTTTTTTCCTTTTATGACAGATTTTCAGGATACAACTAAATTCAGATTAAAGCTAAGGATCAACATAAGATGAAATTTATTTGTCCTTGGGGTACTTTTGCATACCGAAAAATTCCTTTGGGTCTTAAAAACACCAGACTAACCTTCCAACGAGCCATGACCTTCACTTTTCACTATCACAAGCATATAGTCAAATCCTACCTTGATGATCTCGCTACTCACTCTCATAAGAGAGTGGATCACTCTACCCACCTTCAACTAGTTTTTGAGAGATGACACTATTATCACATCCATTTAAACCCGCATAAGTTCATCTTCTGCATTAGGTCAGGTCATCTTTTAGGATTATTAGTTTCTAAGATTGGGATCATGGTGGATCCTTTAAATTTTGAGGCAATACTCTGATTTCCTCCCTCGCGGAACATTTATCATCTTCAAGGTTTACAGGGGAAAGCTAACTTATTACGTCGGTTTATAGTAAACTATGCCAATATTAATAAGGGTTTCATGCATATCTTGAAGAAGGACACTTCGTTTATATGGGATGAGCGAGCCCAAGAATCCTTCGATGCTATTAAGAAATCCTTGGTATCGACGCCTTTATTGAAGACCTCGGACTACAACAGATATTACATGCTTTATATAACCGCGTCTGAATGGACAGTTGGTATGGTTTTAGTTCAGGAGGATGATGAGCTCCATGAGCACGTCATCTATTACCTTAGTAGAAATTTAGTCGGTCCTGAACTCAAGTACTCTCATGTTGAGAAGCTAGCTTTGGTTGTCATACACGTGGTTCAAATATTGCGGCACTATATATTGCTTTTCAAAACTACTGTAGTTTTTGATTTCAATCCTTTTCAGTACGTCCTTACTAGGTGTATCATAGAGGGGAAATACAATAAATGGATTGTCATTTTTCAAGAGTTAGACCTCGATTTTTTTTTGCAAAATCCAAGAAATTGCTAGTTTTTTCTGAGTTAATATCGGACTTCCCTCGATTAGATGAGGACGTCATTCATGCTGATTCATTTGTGAATGAACACATTTTCATTATCTCATTTGCAGACCCCTCATATGGAGACATTTTGATATATATTCAAACCTTGAAGTTCTCTCGGCATCTATCGAGATATGATTGATGACATATACGGTATCAAGATAAAAAATACCTTATCATCAGAGACACTTTGTATCGTTGATGCATAGGTAATATCTTGTGTCATTGCTTGAATCACAAAGAGGCTATGTCAATTCTTAATAAATGTCACAGGGGGGCTTGTGGTGGTCATCCATCTGGGCTTGCGATAGCCCAAAACATATTGGGAGTTGTTTATTTTTTGTCGTCTATTTTTAAATAATGTGTCGAACCAGTCAATAAGTGTCACCATTGCCATGTATTCACTTGGAAAATGTTCTCCCATCCAGCCCCTCTTCACTCGGTCATCATTGGTGGTCCCTTCACCAAGTGGGGGGGTGGATTTTTTGGACTGCAACCTAGCTTTAGCTGGGGGCCATCAACATATTATCGTGGCCATAGACTACTTTACTAAATGGGAAGAGGCCATGCCTATGATTAAATCCAATGGTAAGACTACAACATTTTTCATGTTTAATCAAATTATAGACCAGTTCAGAGTCTCTAGTGAGATTTTCACTGATCATGGCAGTCACTTTCAAAGAAAAATGATGAAAGAGTTAGCATCAAAACTGGTATTTAAACATGTTCATTCTTCCCCTTACTATCCCCAAGAAAATGGAAAAGTGGAGGCTGTGAACAAGTATCTCAAGACCATTTTGCATAAAACTGTTAGCCAGAACAAATCTGACTGGCATCTAATGTTTTACCCGACACTTTGGGCATACTAAACCTTGGTTAAGAATTCCACTAGTTTTTCTCCTTTTCAGTTAGTACACGGTGTGGAGTCGATCCTTTCTATTGAATGCGAAATCTCTTCCCTTAGATTGGAAGTTAAAATCCTACCTGACACTTTCAATCTCGAAGAATGGCTCGTACACATAGAGATCCTAGATGAGAAGTGTGGAGATGTCTCTATGGATATCGAAGTGAATAAATGATGTGTCAAGGTCCAGTATGATAAGTTTGTCTATTATTGGTAGTACGTTGAGGGTGACTTGGTCCTCTTGTATGAACAAGACAAAGAACCAATGGGGGTAGGCAAGTTCAACCCCATGTGGAACGATCCTTATATCGTGTGACGTGTCTTAGAAAAATGATCCTATGAGTTGGAACATTATGAAGGGAATATGTTGGCTGATCCCAGAAATGGGATCTACTTGAAAATATATTACACTTTAGTGCCAAGCTTAGGTGTAACTCTTTATATACTAGTCTATCTTAGTGTATATATATCTTTTCCTTTATGTCATCGGCTTACTTATCGATTTTTCCCTTGGTTGGAAGATGTCAATGGAGTCTTTGTTTTACTTCGGATTTGTAGATGGTGCTAGTCGTCATACAAGAAACTTGACTTCTGCCATTTAGATCATTTCCTCACCTGAGGGTTAGCTGGTGTTTTCAAGTGGTGTTTGTCTAGGTCCATCAATGAATAATGTGGTTAAATATAGTGCCATTATAGATCTTTTACACAACGCCATTTCACATGGTGTTCAGTCTTTAGAGGTTCTCCTAGACTCCAAGTTAGTATTATGTCAATTGAATGGCAGTTATCATGTGCGATATCCTAATCTACTCACACAATTCCTATGGGTATGAATTTTGGAACGACGTTTTCATTTTATTACTTATAATAACATACCCAAAAGTTCTAATTATGTATCTGATGCATATGATAATTATGTTTTATATTGGCATTTTTCACATAAATAAAGTAAAGAAAACAAATTTATCAATGTACACATTTTAACATAAGTAAAGCCTAAGACCAAAGTTTTTTATATTTTCATCTCTCCAAAAATATGGTGTTATATTACAAAATGGGGCTCACACCCTCAAAATACATATACAGTCGATCGATTCAATGAACATGACATCTATGCATTTGGCACCAGATGTGTGTCATGATAGCAGACTACAATGTTTGTGATATGTCTGAAGAGTCACACCCATGCACGGGGCACACCCACCACCTATCGCTGCATCACCTCTGACAGATCCTCTACCCGAACCATGGGAATCTTGTGCGTCAAATGAAACAGGTTTCCCTGCACATTTTGAAGCACTCTTTTTGCATATCCTCCCACTGGATCATCACCTCATTTCCTCTGCTGGCCTCATGGGAATCCATCTGGTCGTCGTGGACCTACTTCTCCATAACAAAAAATTTTTTTTAAATACTTGACATCATCCAAAAATATTTGCATTTTTTTATTCTTTTTGAAAAACACACAAAAAAAATGAAATATATTTGAACATTTTTCCATACCTATATCACCATAGGTGGAGCCTGGTGGTAATGGAATGTTTGGATCTCCTCTAAATTTGATCCCTACATTAGGGTAGTCATTTGGGGATATCACCTATCGACGCCACCAGAAGAACAAATCAACGTTGTACAGGTTTGGAACCATACCACCTCCCAACCACCTCATCGCCTCAGTCCACCGTGACATGGATTGATCCAAGTGGATGTCGGTGGCCACCCACCTTTTCCAACTGGCTCAAAATAGTTTTCTGACAATTTTGACAATCTACTATTTTTAGCAGTATTTAACTTCCGGGGCCATTTTGAGGGCCTAAATAAAGGTTTTTCGGGATCCATCTTCTCAATGATAGCCTATGACATGATTGAGGCCCCAAAATGAATATCCTCGATGATACCTTTCCAATGGGTTGTCATATGCCTGTTACACATTATTTTCGTCATCCCTATGACCGTTAATGATGTAAACCTATCTGTTGCCTTCAGAGGGGTCATTGGCCTGAGTTCCTGAAGAGAGAAGGGAGAAGAACTTTTCCTGAGAAAAGAAGTTGCATTTTCCTATGTAAAAACCTTATACAAAAGGAAGTTCATAGGCTGCCTATGTATTAGGGTGCGAGAATGCCTGATTCTCGCAGTCTGCATCATAGCTAGGGTGCAAACAATTCACAGGTTGCACTATAAGCAGGGTGCGAGAATGCTTACACATGGGAAAAACGAGTGTTTTCTCGAATCTTCTAGAAGGAGAAACTTCCATGGTGAGGTGGAATCCGAATGGTTTGGATCTTACTCGCTTTCATGATTTAGTGGGATCATCCTAACCTCCTCACCTTATCCTCTTCAACTTATAAAAGAAGAGGAGCTCTCATGGAGAAGGGGTTCTTGAGCTTGTTAGCTTTGGTTGGCTTGGAATTATTAGCTTGGTTGGAGTGGCTTTGAGATTTTCTTTGTCAAGATAGATTGTGAATATCATCAGATCTATGCTCTCAGAATTCGTGGAGTGAAAGTGTGTGGGGAATGAAGGACAGTTGGAAGGGACCTTACGACATCAAGGCCATGGTTGTAATCTCTCTTTCACATTTAATATGATACAGTAATATGATTCTTTCCTATAAAGCTTTTTGTGTTTTATTGTATGATTCCTTGATCACATACATAGGTTTATATTGAGTTTATGTTATTGCTATCACTTTGGTTGGTTGCGTTCTTTTGCAGGTTCATCATTGTATGAGAGTTGGAATGGAGCTAGGATGGCGATGGCGAGAGGAAGCAACATTTAAATGATATGTCACTCATCCCTCTTTAGTTAGTAAATTCAATATCTAAAACTTAAGGAAAACGTCATGTTCTGGTGTGTTTTGTTCTAGATTTAGGTGGATCTAGGGAGATCAGTTAGTGTCCGCACCTACCAATTAGTCCAATAACAATGCCTAAAACAGAGATTGTATGCAAAAGTTACGACCCCGGGAAGTTAATGCACTAACTTACCCAAAAGGGGCCCACATGACTTTTCGTGCTTCATCTCCTAAGGTTAGGTTTTTGGATGTCTAGGGTTTTTGGCATTCTTGTTTATTGTAAAAAGGCCTTCAGAGCCTCATTGTAATCATCTTCTTGTGAATGTGAGTAGCCATCACATCTGTTCTCAGAGATAAGCTGTCACCATTCTAGCGATTCTTTCACTCTGTATTTTTACAGTCTCTGTACATTTCATTCATTAATAGAAATCGTGTATTACTGTATATCTGTGTTTATGGTTGCATCTCTGATACATTTATGTTATATTATTGAATATCTGCGATATCTCTATGAATTTCTTTACTATATCTCTGCTCTCATTTCGTGCCGAAAATAATCCGGATCAGTGGTATCAGAGCAAGCTGTTGTTGATCGTTTTTCAGTGCATGTCCCTAACGAGGTTCGAGTATAGAAAGTTGGGTCTCGATCTTGTCTCTCTTAAAGACAATCACTCTCGCACACCCAACAAACCCTCAATGGTGGAAGAAAATAAAAACGATAGAGAAGACGATCCTACCAGTTTGTTCCTTGAGCAAGCTCTCATGTGACAGAGGCATCAAATGATGGAGAATTTTTCCCACATCCTTCAATTCCTGTCGATAGCAACAGGCACATATTCATCAAGTGGCCACTTTGGAAGCACCTTGCTTTTCAAGGTACAAGTTAATTTTGATATTCCTGTATTTGAAGGACAAATAGATGCATAAGCCCTAGACAAATGGTTAAATCTGCTAGAAGGTTATTTCTCTGTTCACAATTTTTCCGACAGAGAAAAGATCAACTTCACACTCCTTAAAGCTCTCCCTCATGTCAAACATTGGTGGGAAACTTACTGGGAGAAAAGTTCCATAGAGGAGTCTGGAATATATGGGGCTGATCCCACTTGGGATTTTTTTGTGGATGCAGTAAAGGAACAATATTACCCTATTGGCAACTATGAGGACCAGTACATGAGGTGGACCACACTGCGACAGGAGAGGGGCCAAGCAGTTCAAGAGTTCACCAATACCTTCCATACCTTGCACACCAAGTTGGGTATCAAAGACTCTAAACGACATTTGGTTCTAAAATACCATGGGGCTCTACACAAATACATCCAAACTGAAATTGATTTTCTGAACATCTCATCACTCGATGTTGCTTATCGATATGCTATTAAAATCGAGCAGAAATTTAAACACCAGAAAAAACAGCATTTCGGGTCTGCAAATCCGCAACAACCAAAGTATGACCGAGACAGCCCTAACAAATAGTCTTCTGAAAACCAGTCCAAGACATAGGACAAGAAAGGTCACGGGAAGACAAAGAAGGACACCGAAAAATGGTGCTATTTCCACAAAAGACCCTGGCACAACACCGATGAATGTCTTTCAAAACAATCATTGGTGGCCGATATCAAAGATAAAGAGCTGAACCCTGATTCAGAATCTGATTCTGAAAATACTGGTAAAGGACAGATCATCGACGCAGACCACACTGTTATTATCATGACCGCAACAATTC
>JASDQU010012683.1:136187-148851 GCA_032191745.1 Picea mariana | reverse complement strand
TTTTCATTCACAGATGTGGGTGAAGGGGACCCTGCTGCATTTTATTGTTGATAGCGGAAGCCAGAAGAACCTCATCTCAACAAAGGTCGTCAAACAATTGGGATTGTCGACAACACCACACCTACAGCCATACAAGATAGGGTGGCTTTGCCAAGGACGAGATCTCTGTGTTAGCCAAAAATGTCGATTGTCATACGACATCCAAACCTTCAAGGATGAGGTATTATGTGATGTTGCCCCACTGGATGTCTGTGATGTTGTCTTGGTCCAACCATAAATGTGGAAGTGCCATGATGTTTATGAGTCTCGACCCCACAGTGTCATTGTTTCTCTGAGGGGTCATCTCTATAGAATACCAGAGGTAGTTCCAACTACTATTCCACCTAAAAAGTGTCGCAAGGTAGTATCCCATACTGCAAAATTTATCTTCTTCACAATCTGTTCAAAAGGAGAACAGGAGGACACTGCAACCACTATAGCCTCGCCCCAAGAACCTTCTATCCAACAGAAGCAGGTAGACAAGGCTACAAAAAAGTTCAAATATTCCTTCTGCACAACGTCCTCTCATTTATATTGACTTGTTGAACATCCTTGGCCTTAATAGGTTCATGACAGACTTCCACAAACTAAGCAGTGTGATGTCTCCAACAAGGCAAGCAGCTCACCAAGATGCAGAATCAGCAAACGCCTTTCCCTCTCCCCCAGGAACTCAATGCAATGGAGAACATTACTTCCTAAGGAGGGAGGATTGATCCAGGTGGATATCGGTGGCCACCCACCTTTTTCGACTAGCTCAAAACAGTTTTCTGACAATTTTGGCAATTTACTATTTTTAGCAATTTTTAACTTCCAAGGCCATTTTGAGGGCCTAAATAAATGTTTTTCAGGATCGAGCTTCTCAATTATTTCCTATAGCATGATTGAGGCCCCAAAATGAATCTCCTCGATGATACCTTTCCAACAGGCTATCATACGCCTAAAACGGAGATCGTATGCAAAAGTTACAACCCCGGAAAGTTAATGCACTAACTTACCCAAATGGGGCCCACATGACTTTTGGCGCTTCATCTCCTAGGGTTAGGTTTTTGGATGTCTATGGTTTTAGGAATTACTATTTATTGTAAAAAGGCCTTCAAAGCCTCATTTTAATCATCTTCTTGCGAATGTGAGTAGCCATCACATCTCTTCTTAGAGATAAGTTGTCACCATTCTAGTGAGTCTTTCACTCTGTATTTTTACAGTCTATGTACATTTATTTCATTAATAGAAATCATGTATTACTGTATATATGTGTTTATGGTTACATCTCTGATACATTTATGTTATATTATTGAATATCTGCGATATCTATGTGAATTTCTTTATTATATCTCCGCTCTCATTTCGTGTCGAAAATAATCCGGACCATGGATGGATCACACGGTCTATGTAGAATGATCTCGACTCTAGGGATCAATCCTGGAACACACTTGAAGGAAAAAATACACAAGATATTTGTAAACCTGAAGTTTCTCTTCCTACCATATTTGCAGTCTGTCAATTGGCTCTTCATGTTAGCCAGTAGTGACGTGCACCAATCATAAACTATGGGTCATAAGAAATCCACTGAATAGAACATCAGTGGCCTTGATGTCTGGTGCAACAAGGCCAACCCCATGATCTGAGTAAGCATGATAATGGCGACATTCTAACTCAGGTTGTTGATTGCCCTAATGGGGAGTTGGCTCCCTACCTTTTTTGTGCCTTCAACACAGTGAGTGGAAATGTAGTCCTCTATGTTCATGCCACTCCCAGCTCCATAGGATTTGAGGTTCACCACCTTACCCTGACAAGATAATCATGTAAGGAAATAGATATCCTTGACTTCAATTCTAAATGGTTTCCCATCGAGGTTGAAGGCCTCTGTATCTGAATTCCAAAAGTTCACCATCATTTGGAGCAATATCACTTGAGCCCTCATCCCTTTGAGAGCCCAAAACTTGTAAGGCCTGCATCTTTTTAATGATAATTGGGCCCCTAGATCTCTTTCCACTCCAGCATCAACTTCCTCATGCTCTCTTTCTCTCCATTCAAGTACCATCCTGCAAGAAGAATTCCATTTTTTGAGTCAAAATTATCTAAAAAACCAATTTGTGGACTTGTACATGGGATGTTATGGTAATAGTCATGTGTAGGGATGCATATATGTGGGTTGGATTTTCCTTTCCCACGTAGATGCATCCATATACCCGACACAATGTTCTATAACCCGCATACACCCTAATTCCTAAATTGTGCCTTAGAAAAATAAAAAAATGAGGCCTAATTTAAAATTCTAATCCACTAGAAATGAAGAGGAGGGAAATAATATGTACTTGATCCAGATGTTTGTCAATTTTGTCACTCGTAGCTCCCGCAATAGGCACTTTAATATTGTGGGAAAATTGGTCCAAAATTCACTATGTGTGTTAAAAACTCAGTTGGTATGGTAAAACTAGTTATTTTTACTATTTGTAGAAACTTTTTACCCACTTTTAATAGTTTTTTCTAATATTTTGATGTAGTGGACTAATAGTGTAGTGGAAAGAATTGGTTTTGGTGGTTTAATCTAGGGATTCTTGGAGTTTCTAGCATCATGCCGTCCGTTCATGACTTTGGCAGGTATTTTATTTTACTAAGCATATAGGATAGGTCGTCACTATGTTTTTCACAATTGCATTATCCTATGATTGTGTTTGATATGCCTTAGGTAAGAACCCATTTGTTAGTGATACAAAACCTTATTTCTGCTACTATAAGTGTCGTTAGTGAATATTAGAGGCTTACCAAACATGGGTTCCCTTGTTAGAACCTTTGTGCTATTCAGTTGCCATGAAGATATTTTTTCCATAAGATAGGGAATCCCTTATAGTTGCAATATGACTTTACGTTTGAACCTCATATTCTCACTCATAATCATTCTACCCTATACCTATGGGAATTCCACCAAGTCTTGGTTAAGCTCTTTTCCGACTCCATAAAAAGTGAAAATATTGTCGAGTGAACTTGTCTCTTTCACACTTGTTAATTGGATTTGAATGGAAGTATATTGTTGTAAGTTTAACCCTTTTTTGGATCAAGTAGAATAATTTCGAAAAAAGAATACTCTAGTCACTAGTGGCTAGAAGAGTTCTCATAGATATTTTTTTATACTTTTTCGGGCTTAGGGGACTAAATTTTCGAAAAATGACATTCTTTGGAATTAAGTTTTAACTGCACTCCATTATCATGCTTGCAGTATTGAGCCTATTGTTGGTTCCCTCTTTCTCTCTATAATCTTACTACCTCGGTAATTTGCATCCCTAGACAAGCAGAGCCCTTTTTATATCATTTGCAACTTGACACCCTATACCCCAAGAGGAAATACTCCCCCGAGTGTCCAAATCCTGCATGCACCTCCTTGCATTTAGCATATATATATTCCATTGTTGGAACTAGTTTCTTACTCGTGACACGTGTTTCCTCTCTTGTATCATAACATTCATTTGTCATGAAAAAACAAAAAAATATAGGCAGGAAAAAAATATTATCTCATGTTGGCAGTAGTCATGTCACCTTTGAACAAAGAACAAACTTTTAAGTCCACTTGTCATCCAAAGTTTGGTTTTAGCATGAAATTAGGAAGTTGAACTCATTACTTAGAGTTTACTCCTCCAACTAGTTACTCTTCTAGTCCCTATGGAGAGTTTGATTGGTGCCTCTTGCATCACAAAGTTTCATTATCAATTCCATGCTACCAGAGTCCTCCATATCTCTCATACTCTTTCTCAAAGGATGTTTATAAGCCTATGTCAGTCATTTATCATAACTCTTGACTTTGCATGTCGGCCATAACCTCAGTGTATCTCAAATTTACATGAAGTTGTAGTCCTACCATGCACCCTAGTCCTACTTTCATTATGGGTAGGTAACCTTAAACCAAAAAGTCGACATCTCTTCATTGGTTGTTGGCTAGGGTGTTTCCCTTGTGTTCGATGGCAAGAAATATATTCACACATTGGTATTCGTGTAGATTATTGGATGCCATTAGCCTTATTGGTCATTTCCTCACCTTTGTCGACAGTTTTCCTTATTGGTTGTTATTCAAAGGGTATCTTTCGTGCACTACTTTCATCTAGTGCATGCAAGAGATGCACATGGTCATTGGTTTGTGAACATCATCTTCGTCTGAGTTCCTCCAAATCATCAAGATGTTTATTTGTACCTCATGTTGAATGATGAGAGATACCTTAATGCTCTCCTTTTAGCAGGTTTCTTTCCATCAACTCCAACTCATCTATTCTGGAAACAAGGCCTAAAGTCCTATGAGTACCTAGAGGCTTGCAATCATCAGTGGAAGGTTCTCTCAGCATCAACAATTGGGAATAAATTAATGTCTCTCGATCAATGGATTCTTCAAGTGTTAGACCTAAACACCTTTATTCACACTTGTAAGAATGTACTTGGTGCCTTGATACCTACTTTCATTATCGGTAGGTTGTATCACATTTTTTAATGGTATACCTTAATGACAGGTAATCAAACAAAGTCTCATTATGTTCTACCTCAACTCCTCCATTCACATGNTTTCATGACTATGACATCCTATGGCATGTATCTAATTTTTATTTCCTATTCATGGCCATGAATTGTTGTTCGGTATATTTTCACATGGATCTGCAATGTAATTCAAATTGGAATCCATGTGTACAAAGTCATTATGGATTGTAATATTCTTATGAGCAACTATTTTGTCCAACTGCATCTCCATTACTTCACTTCTGGGAATTATAATGTATTCCGGCCATCGCAGATACTCCCCTGACCTCATACATTAGGGGGACTTTGTTATAGCAATATTTGCCTCACCCCATGCAACCTGCTCAGAATTCCTTTTCCATTTCCCTATGCAGACTTGAAGTCCCCTTTTTCACTTCCTAGAGATAAAAATCATATTTTTCCACATATACGCGCCCTAACAGTTATACAATATGTGTATACACAGGTTTCACCATTACATCCCGCGTACATCGGGTTTTATGCCCAAAATTAAAAAATGGTGTCGAGTTTCCATGTCACATCATGAGATCCATGATCCTTGAACTTCCATATACTGGGAAAGTTCTGACTCAGACGTCCAGATCCATTTGAAGGATATAAATGGGCCATATCCAAGATGTAGAAGAGGAGAAGAATTCAACTTTTGAGATCAAAGTTACTTTGGAGAAATTATTCAGTTCTTATTGAGTTTGCATCCCTTTGTCATTTTAAGTCTAAACACATGTTTCAGCACCCAAGCTCTTCCCTTTTTTATGGAGAACCTCATTGTCTCTCTTATATGATCTTTCCTTTGGTGGAGGATTGAAGTGGTGGAGGCCCAGTTGGAAGGGACTTAGTTTCTCAGTTTCGAGATGTGCCAACACAGAATTTTGTCATCCATACACTTATGTTGATCATATTTTAATAGAAATATTCTTTCCTCGTCCAATTAAAGGTTTGTAAATATTTGAATTGGTATTCCATGGTAATATTTGTTATGAATATTGATGGATTATGCTATTATATGTGCTAACTTTATATATTATCACCATACTCTTACGTATCTTGGTTGTTGAGGATAAGTTGCGGGTTCACAACTTTGAGTCGAGTGCTCAATGTTGGTCTTCATAGAATGTCCAGATGAGGTAGGCTCTTTATCTTGTCGTGTTATCATGTTTGTTTATATAGAATACTTGATATTAGAGTTCATTTCTGTAGGCATTCCATCTATTGTGGTTTACCCCATGCCATAGAGTGATTTTCCTCATAACATTAGGTTCATTATCTTATCTTGACTACATCAAACAAGAATGAGTTAACAACATCATCAGCCTGCAATACATTCATATTTGTTATCCTCCTATTGCTTCTTATCCCAGCTTCCAGTGGAAGCTTAGACACTCTAATCAGGAATTTGTTCTATGGAAACAAGAACAAGCCTAAACAATTAGATTTTTTGATGGTTCTTCGTAAGGAAACTTAGGGGAAACAATTGCACGAGTGGGTCATCTATGACCCCGAAGGAAAACAGATCATGAAATATGCAAGGGGATTAGGGTTCAAATCAAACAATCAAGAAGAATATTTGGTTGTGTATATGGGAATGAAATTGTTGAAAGCAGACAAACCACTGAGTGTCATTATTATCGGTGACTTGGAATTGATTTTAAAGGCTTATGAAAGATCAATAAAAACGCATACCTAGCTTTGGCTGGGGACCATCAACATATTATTGTGGCCGTAGACTACTTTACTAAATGGAAAGAGGCCATGCCTACGATTAAATCCAATGGTAAGACTGCAACATTTTTCATGTTCAATCAAATTATAGCACAGTTCAGAATCTTGAGTGAGATTATCATTGATCATGGCAGTCACTTTCAAAAAAAAATGATAAAAAATTTAGTATCAAAATTGGGATTTAAACATGGTCATTCTTCCCCTTACTATCCCTAGGAAAATTGACAAGTGGAGGATGTGAACAAGTCTCTCAACACCATTTTGCAGAAAAATGTCAACCAGAGAAAATATAATTGGCATCTAATGATTTACCCGACACTTTGGGCATACCGAACCTTGGTTAAGACTTCCACTAGTTTTTCTCCTTTTCAATTAGTACATGGTGTGGAATCGATCCTTCCTATTGAATGTGAAATCCCTTCCCTTAGATTGGTATTTAAGCTCCTACCTCACACTTTCAATCTCGAAGAATGCCTCATACACCTAGAGAGACTAGATAAGAAGTGTTGAGTGGCCTCTATGGATATCGAAGAGAATAAACGATGTGTCAAGGTCCAGTATGATAATTTTTTCTATCCTTGGTAGTACATTGAGGTTGAGTTGGTCCTCTTGTATGAACAAGCCAAAGAACCATTAGGGGCAGACAAGTTCAACCCCATGTGGCACAGTATTTATATCGTGCGACGTGTCTTAGAAAAAGGAGCCTATGAATTGGAATATTATGAAGGGAATATGTTGGTTGAGCCCAGAAATGGGATCTACTTAAAAATATATTTCTCTTGAGCCCAAATCTTGGGTGCAACTCTTTGTATACTAGTGTATCTTAGTGTATATATATCTTTTCCTTTGTGTCATCAGCTTGATTATCAAGTTTTCCCTTGGTTGGCGGATGTCAATGGAGTTGTTGTTTTACTTAGGATTTGAAGACGGTGCTAGTCGTCACACATGGAACTTGGCTTCTACCACTTGGGTCGTTTACTCACCTGAGGGTCAACTGGTGTCTTTAGGTGGCGTTTGTCTAGGTCCATCAATGAATAATGTGGTTGAATATAGCGTCATTATAGATCTTTTGCGCGATGTCATTTCACATGGTGTTCGGTATTTAGAGGTTCTCCTGGACTCCAAGTTAGTAGTATTTCAATTGAATGGCATTTATCATGTGAGAGATCCTACTCTAATCCGACGATTCCTATGGGTGCGAATTTTGGAACGACATTTTGATTTTATTTATTTTAATCACATACCTAGAAGTTCTAATTATATATCTGACGCATATGATAATTATGCTTTAGATTGGAATTTGTCACATAACTAAATCAAAGCAAACACATTTATCAATGTACACATTGTAACAGAAGTAAAGTCAAAGATCAAGGTTTTTTATATATTTCATCTCTCCAGAAATATGGTGTTATAGTACAAAATGGGGCTCACACCCTCAAAATACATATACAACTGGTTGATTCAATGACCATTACATCTATGCATGTGGCACCAGATGTCTGTCATGATAGAATACTACAACGTTTGTAAGACTTTTGAAGAGTCACACCCATGCATGGGGCACACCCACCACCTGTTGCTACATCGCCTCTAGCAGATCCTCTACTTGAACCATGGGATTCCTATGCGTCAAATGAGATAGGTTGCCCTACACATTTTGAAGCACTCTCTCCACATCTTCTCCCACTGGATCATCACCTCAGTTCCTCCACCGGTGTCATAGGAATCCATCTGGCCATCGCAGACCTACGTCTCCACAACAAATCATTTTTGCTAAAATACTTGACATCATCCAAAAATATTTGCATTGTTTTTATTCTTTTTGAAAAAAAAAAAATGAAATATATTTGAAAATTGTTTCATACCTATATCACCATAGGTGGAGCCTGGTGGAAATGGAATATTTGTATCTCCTCTAAATTCGATCCCTAGATAAGGGTAGTCATCTAGGTCTATCACCTGCCAATGCCACTAGAAGAAGAACTCATCGTTGTACGGGTTTGGCACCCTACCACCTCCCAACCGCCTCATCACCTCGGTCCACTGTGACATGGATGGATCACGTGGTCTATGTGGAATGATCTCGACTCTAGGGATCAATCTTGGAAACCGCTCGAAGGAAAAACTACATAAGATAGATGCAAACCCGAAGTTCCTCTTCCTACCCTATTTGTAGTCTATCAACTGGCTCTTCATGTTAGCCAATAGTGACGTGCACTAATCATAAATTGTGGGTCATAAGAAATCCACTGAATAAAAAATCAGTGGCCTTGATTCCTAGTGTAATGAGGTCGAACCCATGATCTAAGTAAGAACGATAACAACAATATTCTAACTCTCATTGTTGATCTCCCTAATGGGGATTTGGCTCCCTACCTTTTATGTTCCTGCAACACAGTGAGTGGCAATGTAGTCATCTATGTTCATGCCACTCCCAGTTCCCTGGGATTTGAGGTTCACCACTTCAACCCAACGAGACAATCATGTAAGGAAATAGATATCCTCAACTTCAATTATCAATAGTTTCCCATCGAGGTTGAAGGCCTCTGTATCTAAATTCCAAAAGTTCACCAGTATTTGGAGCAATCTCACTTGAGCCCTCATCCTTTTGAGAGCCCAAAAATTGCAAATCCTGCATCTTTTTAATGTTAATTGTGCCCCTGGATCTCTTTCCATGGCAGCACCAACTTCCTCATGCTCTCTTTCTCTCCATTCAAGTACAATCCTGTAAGAAGAATTCCATTTTTTGAGACAAAATTCTTTAAAAAACCAATTTGTGGACTTGTACGCGGGTTGTTTTGGTAACAGTCGTGTGTAGGGATGCATATACATGGGATGAAATTTCCTTTCCCATGTATATGCCTCCATATACATGACACGTTGATATACAACCCACATACACCCTAATTCCTAAATTGCACCTTAAAAAACTCGAAAAATGAGGCCTAATTTAAAATTATAATCCACTAGAAATGAAGAGTAGGGAAAGAATAGTTACTTGGTCCAGATGGTTGTCAATTCCATCGCTCATAGCTCCCGCAATTGACACTTGAAGATCGTGGGAAAATTGGTCCAAAATTCACTATGTGTGTTAAAAACTCAGTTGATATGGTAAAACTAGTTATGTTTACTATTTGTAGAAACTTTTTACCCACTTTTAATAGTTTTTCTAATATTTTGACCTAGTGGACTAATAGTGCAGTGGAAAGAGTTGGTTTTGGTGGTTTTATCCAGCAATTCTTGAATTTTCCAGCATCATGTCATTCGTTCGTGACTTTGGCAGGTATTTTCTTTTACCAAGCATATAGGATAGGTCGTCACTCTGAATTGCACACTTGCATTATCCTATGACTATGTTTGATATGCCTTAGGTATGAACCCATTTGTTAGTGATACAAAACCTTCTTTCTACTACTAGAAGTGTTGTTAGTGAATGGTATAGGCTTACCAAACATGGGTTCCCTAGTTAGAACCTTTGTGCCATTCGGCGCCCATGAAGATATTTTTTCCATAAGATTGGGAGTCCCTTATAGTTGCAATATGACTTTACGTTTGAACCTCATATTCTCACTCATAAGAATTCTGGAGTATACCTATGATCCAAAAAGGATCCAGAGAAGGCTAAGACAAACTCAGAATGCGTAGAGGAAACTCAGAACGCTCAGAATGGCTTCAGCAGACAGAGAAAGTGTTGGCCCTCGACCAAGTTTTGGGGAAACTTTGGTCAGTTTTGGCCCACTTTTAAACCTCGACACGTTGGTCGAAGTAGGAGTGCCTAGGAGGAGTTGAGATCGTGGATCTCACCTATTTTGAGGGTTATGTGGACCCATTAAGGGGACATCTATGGATTTGTAAAGGGTTTATGGGATGTCGGCCCATGGGTTTTCCCCATGTTTAGGCTTTACTGTAAGTGTTTATAAAGTATAAATAAAGAGGAATGTATTGTAGAAGGGGCAACAAAAGTAGTTCTATGTGAAACAATATTGCTTTGTGTGAAGGAATGTGTGTGGTCGAGGCTTTATGCTTGACTATGATTTTGTAACAGGTGCTAAGTGTTGTGATAAGATATTGTGGCTCTGTGCATGTGACCTAGTTTTGGAAGGTAAAGAAGGAGGATCTAGTGCTTAGTGCGCATATCTCTTATCTTGTGTGAAGTTTAACTCTGTGTCTTAGTGAATAGGAGTGTCTAGATGTAAGATTTTGGCGAATAATAAAGAGGCGAAGCAGTTTGTGGACATAGACCCACCCTGGGGTGAACCACACATATCTGGTATATATTATGCTCTGTGATGTTAATGAGGTTAATAAACTAATGCATGTTCACTTCCTAAGCGTTAATAGATTATTCTATGAAGTGCTCTTATCATAGATTCATGTCCCAGCCTGGTTATAGACACCTGCGTCTTGTAACCCCCCTGCTTCTACCTCAGGTGAGACTTCACCTGCTTCACAGGTGTTTCCGAAAGGGTCAGTAGTCGGGGTTTCATTGGTGAATTGTTAAGCATTGAACCCTGAGTCTGCCCTTGTTCCAACAAATGGTTTCATTTCCAGGACCTGAAACTGTGATTGCTAAGAACTGAAGTAAAGAAAAAGAGAAGCTTTGTGTGTAGCTCTATTGTTGAAGTGCACAATACTCTACTTGAATTACAAAGCTTTGTGCCAAGAAATTAATTTGTTCTGAAGAAAAGAGGTAAGATTGTAAAAGAGGTAAGCTGTGTGCTTTGGTAAGAGAAAGATAAGTGAAAAAAATTGTTTTTGAAAGCATGAATTTAAGTATGTTTAATAGATTATGTCCTGGTCTGAAGGCCAGGGCACAGTTGAAAGAAAGAGTTGATTTGAGTAAATTTAATAGAAATTAAGAAATATATGTTATCCCTATGCATAGAAAGAGCTTTTGGACTGATAATTGGATGCAGGAACCAAGAAAGAATTTTTGCAAATAGCAGGTCCAACACTATGATCCTAGGGGAAGTGCGCAGTATAGAAAATATTGGGAAACATTTAAGAGAACAAGAGGATTGACTTTGTGTTATAATTGCAAAAGGTCGGGACATCTTGCTAAGGAATTCCTTGGGGTAGTCCCTCTTTCTCTTTGTTGTAAAGTTGTTGGTCATGAGGTTGAGGATTGTCCAAGGATTATTGCTAAATTTGAAGGGAGGGACATAAGACAAGAAAATTATGAAAAGAGTCAAGAGACTAAGGGTATGTTAGAAAGTAATAAAGATAAAATATCAAAGGAATTTCAAACTATGTTATTACATTTGAAATAAACGATGGATGTTCATAAAGATGTCAGTTTACCAGAAATCCTAAAAGAAAAACATCGCATAATTTCAAGAATAAAAGACTTCGACATAGACGGTATAGTCTTGGATGAAGAAACACAAGTGAATATTATGACAGATGAAACTTGGGAAGTTTTGGGAAATCCTACTGTGGTACCTTCTTTAGGAAGTATAAGCTTGTTTAATGGAAAGATGACAACTTTATGTGGAAGAGTAACTATTGTACCTATTATTGTTCATGGAACATCAACTGAAGAAGAATTTGAAGTCATTAGGTTTGTTGAGGACATCTCCCCTTTCCCACTTTTGTTAGGTAAGAATTGGATTGAGAAGGATCAGATTAGAAGGAAAGAAAAGGAACAAGATAGAGAAAATAAAAAGAAAGAATTAAGGGATTTCATGGCTAGGAGAATATACCTACTAAGATAAGAACGAGAGGATAAGTTGAAACAACAGAGAAAAGTAACAACGCAGAAGGGACAGAAAGAAAAAGAATTAGCTATCAAGTTTGAAAGAATTCAAGAAGTCTTGAAGGACCTATATATCCAAGAGAGAAGTGTGCCCACTCAGGAAGTGTTAAGAAAAGGGATATTAACTTCAGAATCTTTGAGGGTACCTCAACAGTGCGAAGCCACTACACTAGGGGAAGATAAGAATAAAAATGGAATGAGAATTCTAGAAACAATTAAAGAGACTCGGATACCAGGAAAGAAGGCAAGAGAGCTCAATAAAAATAAGTCTAAGTTGGAAAAGCTACAAGAAGTAAAGAAAACTAGATGGAAGACTTCGCAGACCAGAACCTCGTAGTAGGCAGGTTCGCAGGGTTTGAATCTTGTTGGAACAGCAGGTCTGTGAAGATTTGGACTTCTCCCTGGTGAAGTTATATAACCGTTGGAGGCACCCCGACCATTAGAATGACGCTCCAGAATGGTTAGGAAACGCATTTATGGGTTTATGGACCGCTTTTGGATGTTGAGACCATGCCATAACGACTAGATTTACATTAATTGAAGCAGTTAACTCTAGTTCCTGTCCATTGGAAGATTTGTCATGCTTCCCCACTTATTTAAATCCTCGGTGGTGGAACTTAGACCACATTT